>CABFOP010077683.1:4488-25061 GCA_900683385.1 Anoplogaster cornuta
GGCCACCCTGTGGCTCCCTGGTGGCCCCCACTTTGAAAACCACTGTTGTAGAGAACACAAAATTAACATACAGAAAATAAAAATAAAAACAGAAAATATAAGTGTAATGTGACTGTGCGTGCGAGTGTGTGCATGTACATGTATGGCGGCGCATGCAGACGCAGCGGCTCGGCTCTCTCTCTCTCTCTCTCTTTCTGATCTTCAAAATTTCATTGTACCTGTACAATGACAATAAAGATCATTTCATTCATTCATTCATTCATGTGTGCACATGTGTGTGAGTGTGTGCATGTGTCTGTGAGGGGCAATACTGGGTTATACACCTGTATTGACTCCTTAGCAATAGCAATGATACTTGTCACTATGAATGAAACGGACAACAAATACATGGGAAAAACAGTTACAGAACAGCAGTTAAATGGTCTTTTAAGCATCTTTTGTAACATTTTATAGAGGAACATATTTTTCCAGATGGGAAAAGTCATTCCATAATTTGGTACCCCTAAATCTAAATTGGCCTCTGCAAGTTAGAAATTTAGGAAGATCTGAAGATTAACGAGTTGAGTAAGAATTAAGTTTGCTTTAAAGTACTGTAAGTTTTGAACTGCTCAGGAATATTCCCCTTACTTGAATGTATCTTATAAATAAAAATACATATTTGAGAATTATTGATGTCATAACTACTAAGAATCTGGAGTTTCTGAAATAAAGGAGCAGATGCGATGTGTAACTCTGTCTTATGGAACAGTATCTGCCGCTTCTACTATTTCTATTGATACCTGCTATGAACTATTGTATCTGTTGATTACTGAGCCAAAGCTTAAAGTATCTAAGTGACCTGCATGCCAGACTCTCCTCTACCTCTCCAAGGTAAAATTACCACGCCATAATTACAGCCTTTTAGCTCATGTGGCATTCATCTTTGTTTGGAAAACATTTTGCATCCGTACAGGAGATGTATGGGACATCCCTCAAAGGTTTATGACATGGCATTTCAAGTGAAACATGCAATAAAACAGATTCTTGGCTTCTGCAAGCGGATAACGGTTATCTGTGCCCCTTGGAAATGTCTGGCACATGCAAACTACAAGCACTACACAAACGTCTTGTGAACACATGCCAATGATCAACAGCACTCTAACAGAGATGGTAACTTGATTAAGCAACACAACTCCAGCCAAGTATCGCCTGCCAGTGATTTTGCATGCTAGGCGGCCTGCACCTCATGGCTGGTCCTCCATCACAGCACAGATGTACACTGCTGTTATTACATTGGTCAGTAATGTCTACTTGTATTTTTGTGTGTTGTTTGTGCATGAATGTTTTTGTTTTCTATACCTTCCGTCCTTTCTTTATTTTAACACAAGCGATGCACACAGCAGCAGCTCTACCCAGCTATTTTCTAAGGTCCTTATCACACACACAGAATGTATGCTCAGGATCTTTTCATCGACAGCTTCTGTTCTGCTCACCAACAGGCCTATTGTAGGTCACCTATTAGCAGTTTGAGTCCAGTTTTGAGGACAAACAACTCAACCACCTCAGTAAGCTGACATGGGTCAAACGTCCGAATGGTTCCATTCACATGCACTGAAATTTCTTTCTGATCTACTGTTTTGACGTTTCAATAAACAGTTTGGCTCGTCCAAAACAATTACAGCATTGGCGTTGTCACTTTGTGGCCAAGCTGCAAAGCCAGAACCCATAATTTTCACATTAAATATTGATTATAAGGCAGACCTTACCATACCACAAATATATTAAAATATAGTTATTGATTTTTGAGGACAAAGCAATTTCTGACTTTGCATCTTAGCCAGAAAGTAAAAACCCAGCACTGGTACCACCACCACTTACACTTGCACAATTGGTCAAGTCAACTGTATTGTTATTATTGTTGTGATATGAGTTATTCAATGTATCAAACTTATAGATTGTGGAGAACTTTGAGCTTCAAGTTCCTTGCTATGATGTTTTGGCTACAAGAAATAGAAAAGAAATCCATTGCGGCACACACAACTTCACCACAGGCTGGGTTCCATGTAGTTCTGTACACTGAAATGAACCTGAAATGTTCTAGTCAACACAAAAGGCCAAATTACTTGAAACTGCATTCTAAAAGAAAAAAAAGTAAATAAAAAAATAATAAAAAATAAAGTAACTCATTTATGCACATGGCTATTCCAAATGCCTTAAACATGAAGTTCATCCTTAAATTAATTATGATGCTCAGCAATAAGATATTAGCCAGACATCACTGACCAACCAGAGGGCATGTCAGCATAATTAACAAATTTTGGTTTTGATTCATGAAGAAATAAAGCAGTTCTCCCTTCACAAAGCCACCTTGTTTACTTGGAACAAAAGAATGTGTAAAAGGCAGCAATTAGATTGGCTCCTGGCTACTCCAGCCGTTGTCGTGGAAACGCCAGGAATCGATTGCAGAAACATTATTTCTCAGCCCAAGGTTAACAATTTAAACCGATGGCCATTGCAGTCACATATTGAAACAGTTGCCTGTCCATTAGACAGTTAGTTTACATGACAGATTCAGGCAATTCTAGCCAAAACAATAATGTTGTAGCCGCGGGTGGAAACACTTCCTGGAACCTCATAACCACAGGATCCGTGAGCTCTGATGTTTTGCCCATTGTTAATGTGTATAAAAAGCACCTATTGGGAGGCTTGTCTGGTGTTATGGTTTACATATTCATGTATTGTATCTTCACTAGTTTTTCCACTACTTACATTGATTCATGTTTGACAGAAGTTCCTCTTTGCTAGGCTCACTGGTGGATTTGAAATGCTGGTTATGTTTGCTACACTATGTTGCCTTTATGATTTCATCCATCTGGCCCATCCAGAGTGAATAACGAATCTCGCTTTGTGTAGCTTTCCCTTGTGCACTGAATGAATTAACTGAATTTTCAGCAGGATGGATGCAAAATGGCCGAGACAAAATGGCTGCAGCTGGGAGCTGTGACATCAAGTGAAAGCATGAATGGAAGGATAATCATTTTTACCCAGAACTAACTCTTAAAAGGACAGGTTGAGGTTTTTGGAACTGCTGTATACATTGAGTTAATCTTCTTTGCATCTTCTTTAGATTTTCCATAACCAGCTTTGTATTGGGCAACAACAGGTCAAACCTTTTATGGTACAATCGAGCCTCTGAACCTCAACAATCATGCGGTACAGCGTGGGATATAAAATCTAGCTTGATTAATCACTGCCGCCTTTCATGTGTCTCAATAAATACACAGAGCAAGACTGAAATGTTGTATGAGTCTGGCTGGGGTCATATAATTCTTTCAATACAGAAATTCACTTCCTTCAAACTTGAGCTGTTTTCTGGCCTTGAATAAAATGCCACGGTCATTATCGTCAAGTCTTGAAGCCAAACCGAGGAGCAGGGCTCATAAACACCACAAGTGTTTGCTTACCACAGGAGATACATTCCCACATATTTGGAGTATGAAGAATCCTGACAAATGGCGTAAACAATCGTACTTGACTTATCAAATGTATTTCTTCATTCCCCATTCGTTCATCTTTGTCTTCACATTAACCACGTTGTTTACCGTTTCCGCATAGTTACATTAGTCATTAGTTGCACATGGTTGTACCTCACAGCTCCTATGGACTCCAACACAATTTCACATTCATTACTGTTGGATAAGGATGACTTAAGATCACCTACTCAAATTCATCACATGGGCAGAAGTTGCAAAACTAAACTCATGTCAACACAATAAAGTAGTGTGTTGGTAGGGAGGCGTAGTGGTTGGAGAGACCAACCCTCAACTGGTACAAGCCCTGAAGAGGGCAAAGAAAAATTTGCAATCAACAAGAATCACATTATTATTACTGTTTCTATGCATGAAGTTTAATTCCAGAAACAAGTTCAAAGGAAGAAAGTATTCAACACAAGAGCAGCTACATCATTGTTGCAAATGAAAGGTGTCTGAGAAGTGTTTCAGATACACCTTGTAGGTATTAAGGGCTTCAAGGTAAATCATTTTCAGGTCAAATGTTCTGACAAAGAAAAAGAATGGAGCTGAATTTGTTGGGCATAGATAAAGTGGTAAATAGGTATGATCTTTCAAAAGAAGCCATAGTTGAAGTGGCATTAACTAATCAATGATTTTTATCAATGACCAAGGAATTGCAACATCGACAGGTCTCTACGATGGCTTACAGTGGCCTGTAATTGACACAAATAAAAGTCACATTTTCACCACAGAAACAAGTGAGCTGTCTAATTAGAGCTCCGGACAGCAGAGGTCATCATAGTGAAGAGGTAATATCACCAAGCAAAACACTGTAATAAAAATACTGCTTTGTCATATTTGTGGCTTGAGAACAAAATGTCCTGTGACACCGCTTGCTTGCACCTTCGTCCATTGTTGAGCAGATCAAATTGTGAGCAGGTGGAAATTTCAGGCCGGAGTGGATTTTGAAAGTCAACACAATTGATCAACAACCTGTGCAGATATATTATTGTCATTTTATGCTATGGGACACTAAAAATCTTTGTATTTTTGTATTGTACTTTTAACCTTAATTTGTTTTTTAAGACTCCCCTCAATATTTGGAGGGTATAAAGCCCAGTGAGCCTTTCACTTTTATAAACACATCCACACCTCTACAAGATTAGATATTAGATACTGCGGCAGTATGTTTAAGATTAAGGTGTTTGACTAAGTTATTGACTTTAGCAGTAGCCTTATCGCTATAAGACGTTTGAGAACCAAAGCAAACCTCAAACCTAACTGGCTACAGGCATTACCTGACTGCACAGCACATACCATATTTCTAAGCACTTCTCTAACAGATGAAATCTAATATTCTTTGTATTTGCCGTATCTGTTGCAATGTTATGCAAGTATATAATAACTGTTCTTAATATTGCATATGCTGAGGTCCTCCACTTCATTTACCGTCCTGAAACTGCTCTCTCTTTCTCTCGCTCTCTCTCTCTCCTCTGACTGTGGTAATGTAACACAGGTGTGGTGTATTCACCACTCTGCCAAATGCAGCCCTAATTCAAACCAGATTTTCCCTTTGCATCACTTGTTGTTACACTTTGAGTATCGAATAGCCGCCAAATTCAGTCAACAGATTTACATAATAACGGGAAAAGCTGTTTGAGATGAATGGGAAATTTAGTTAGGGAGACCACCGGTGACAAGGGACCAATGTTCTTCCCCACTGACCCCAATCACAGGAGGGAGGGTCGGAGGTGGGGACCGCCATGCCTAAAGCACTGATTAGATCCTTTCATACTGGGGTTGTTTGGTCTGGGTATGGGCTGGTTAGTGGAGGAGACCAATGAGACTGGTGTGCTACAGTGACACCTATTGGAAGAGCCACCATCCTTGAGGGTCGGCCTGCCCCTGAGGGCTAATGACCCTCGCCATTGTAACACTAGAGCCAAGCTATTATTGTCAAGTAACCCAACACTCACACTGACCCTGTTGGTGAAGTCACCAACTTCCTGTTAGCAATACTGGCATGCAGGACCATCATCAATCCTCCATGAGCCACCAGCAGCTCTCACGAGGACTCCAGATCTGCTTGGATGAGGCAGACCGAGGAGAATATGCTAAAACAGTACTTTGTAGTTTCAAATTCAAAGCATACGGAGCTTGTTCTTGAGGGAAGCCACAAACGTTTGAGGTCTGAAAGGCAAATGGAGCCAAACAGCCAAGAGCACAGGATGTGTGATGGGTGACTGGAGGGAATAGGAGGCTAGCCTGAGCCCAGCTCAGGTCTAATGTCTCCTCCTTAGCATGGAAAGATATATTAATGGAGGAAAGTGTTCCTCAATAAACACAACAAACTTTGCCCTAGTTGTAGAATGCCTTTCAAATGAAGCTGCCAAACATAACCATTAAAGCATTATTTTGAATTTAGCCAGAGTTTGATCACAGTCATTTTATTATTTGGAATAAAAGCGTTGTGGTATTTTACAAGGGAAATCTTTTTTTAAACCTGTGTCGTGTTTCCACAAGGCCTCTAAGAAAACACTATGCCAGGGAGAAGGATGAATATACGGTTTGTGGGCAGGTGCCTATCCTGGCCTTGAGTTAGCCACAATTTCGCTCTAACTCCCTCTCAATGGGCATATTGTTTTACCCTCTTTATTTTATGGATGCTTTTATGACTGAGGTTTTGTATTAGTATTACCTAGGGATCAGAGGTCATAGGGAAAGCCTGGGCTGACACACCACGTACATTCCTCCTCATCTCTCTGAGTAACCAAGAACTTTCAATTTTCCCGCTTTCAAAGTGATGGAGGGTGAGAGCCATTTATCCTAACACCTATTTATTTATGGCCGTCTATTGTAGCAAGTCAAGCGTGAGAAACAAAGAGTGAGAATTCGTTATGTCTCACTCTTTCTAAATAGCGTATTAAATTACATATAAAAACATTGCCTACGTTTTTATTTATTTTTTATTTTCCAGTCAATTATACACATAACAAATAGTTACATAACAAATGTAAGTGGTTTAAATAATACTAAATCATTATATCAAAAATAGAACAACAAAAACAAAACAAAAAAACAAACATTAAAGGTCATTTATTTTAGAAGCATGTTTTGTTAAATTTGTTGAAATTGTCGAAACAGAAATTTGTTGAAACAGCAATCAATAAATCAAATGCTCTGGAAAAATCCTGTCTAATAAGCCTGTCCAATCATATGGTCTACCTGCCTGTCAAACAACCCGGAAACCCGGGTTGTCCCCTGAGTGACACCGGGCAAGCGGTCTTCCGTACGCCACATTTCCCACGCCCACCCGCCCATTGGGCAGGGATTCGCCGCTGGGCTCTTCCCTCTTCGCTCGCCGCTACTGAGGGGGAAAAAATCGTACCTACCCTACCTTTAAATGATCAGACTGGAAAAAAAGGTGTAGGTTGAAGCCTAAGCTTATTGTGCTTACCCTTAATTCTTAACTAATACTTTATCCTTGCTCTACCCAAAATAGCTGTGAAGCAAAAGCAAACAAAACAGAAATAAATAATAATAAAATGATAAATAATTAGACAATACAAAGAGTTCATATTGTTCAATATTTTCTGTTGGTTCCAGCTTTTGTATCTTTCGATTGCAATGTTATTTTCTTAAACGTACACATATTATTACAATCTTTTAGTTCTTTAGTACTTTTAGTTCTTTAGTAGTATTCCATAATGTGACCCCTTTAACTGTCACACATCTATTTTTCACATTTGTCCTCACCATCTTTTTTCCCCAAACATATAATTTCCCCTGATTGGATACCTGCTCTCCCTCAATGAAAACAACCCTTGGATACAGTCAGGAAGTGTTTCCAAGGGTTGTTTTCATTCATAACTACTGTCTATCAAATGTAAATAGGATCCAGAAAAAGGAATAACATACGGTAAGTCTGTAACATTATACTGACATTACAACTACAGGGCTGCAATACAACTGAGTGACCAACTACATGCCCTATCACAGCAGTAACCAGAGAGCTCCAGATTACAACTCAGACTTCCAATATCTCACACACTTCAAAGGGATTTTCCGCCAGATCCTGTCACAACGCTGCCAGGATAAAATATGAAGTATCAAACTGCCCGGTGGAGGAACTGGGGTTAGTGGGGATAAAAGTATCATTTGGAAAACAATACGTCTTTCACATATCCACAAGGAGAATTATATGTGCATTTGCGATATATGTTTTAATGTCTGCACACACTTAGCATTTGTGTGTGTGCGTGTGCGTGTGCGTGTGTGTGTGTGTGTGTGTGTGTGTGTGTGTGTGTGTGTGAGCCAGGAAGAGCCATAGGATAGGGTTATGAACATACTAAGTATTAGCAGCATTCTTGTCCTAAGATGACAGATTAACCATGCCTGGTAGCATGGAGTCCAGAGATTGCGGTCAGCTTTCCAAGAGCCGGTGGTAAAGACAAAGTCCATATTATGCTTCAGCAAGAACAGCTCTCAACACCACATGTTCTAATATGAGAATACTAGAGGGAAAACGTTCAGCATGGGTAAAAAATACAGGGTAAGCATTTCACACTGAAGTTTGTCATACTTAATAGTAGTAAAGGTCAAGCTAGTGTTAATATAAGTTGGGATTTCTATGAGGAAAATAAACAGAAAAGTGATTTATATTATTATATTATTTTTGGAGACGATGACATACTGTAATAGTAACGACTCTGATGAGTCACACCCTAGACAGCAAACCAATTATACAGTTAACTACAGCATTAGGCAATGGGACTTGCGTTCAACAACTACAGTAGTGCATGGAAATGATTTTTTTGAGAAGGCAGTGGAAAATTGACACTGGCATAACAGTATAATGTATAAAAAAGAAAAAAGAATCCCTTGGCTTTCTTTTCCATTGGCTCAAGTATCAAATTAAAACCTGCCATAGTATGGGAAGAGTATAGGCCATGTCCGGTTTACTTTGGAGGGCCTGGAGCATTCCCTGGTCATCTGGGTTTGTTCAACTGTGACCCTGCATAGTGTTAAGGACATTAAAACTTTCTTTACACAGCCAATGGGCTGGGGTGTTTGGAATCGAAACGTAGTCATAGTCCAACAAAAAGATTTCCTCATAATGGAGGAGTGATTACAATTAGAGGCTTCACAATCATTGGTGGATTTGTTATGCCACAATATTTGATGTTACCTGGAGAGCAATGCAATACCTGTGGCTAAACCCCCATGATGATTGTTTGCGGCTTCATTTGTTTTAAATCAGATAAGGACGTGTAATCTCAGACTAGACTGGCAAATCCAAGCTCATAATGTCCAGAGTTCACCCCACCCCGAACCTACCAACTCTGCTTAATAATAACAACTCTTAATTTGTTTGCCTCTGATAGAACGATTGGTCATTTTTTGTACTTCCTCTCCAGCTGCTGCCAACCTTGATTTGCAACCAAATAAAGAAATGGCCTTTAATATATTTTCATATGAGACATACAGTACTACCCCCTTCCCTCCAAGATTGCGCCACAGATCCAGCGTATTGAATCCCTGCAAAGCTAGATGAATGCAACCCATGATATTTCCTTTCCCCCGACATCGATGCACTTCAGGCTTAGCCTTGCTTATGAAATTCTACTTTATCTTAGGTGCATCACTCCGCTCCAGAGGAACGACCACAGAGAAAATTTAATGAAAGAAAAAAATGAATTATTCAATGAGAAAGTGAGTATTGGAAAAAAAGAGGGAGAGGAAGAATGATGAACAAAACACAAATAGCTATTGTTCAGTCCAACTCAAAGCATACCCCAACACTGTTTTTTTTGCAGAGTTTTGGAGGCCAACCATCCAAATTGTTCCATTAATTCAGAGTGAGGGAAAGAGTGTGAGGTTGAATGTGCGGTTTCTACCTCTAATGAGCTGGAGGAGGGCCACTGCTGAACTGAAATATTGGATCTAAATGTTCAAGCCAAACGCTGCAATTTTTTTGAAGCATATAAATTATGGGTAGAAATTATGGGCATACAGTATGCCCCAGATATTTTTTAAAGGACTTAATAGAAAATGATCCCTTTCCTACCTTCAGATCCCACCCAAACAGGCAGGTCCATTTGACTCTCGGTAAAAGTAAAACATGTATAGTTTCAAAATATATTTAAACTCAGGGTTAGGGGTCTGTATCAATAGCTCAATTATGGCAAAAATAATTGAAACTCAAGTCACGTGAAATGATAAGATAACCAATCCATAACCAGGCAAGCCATAACCAAGCTGGACCCAGTGATGATGATGATGATGCTACGGTGGAGATAGGGGCCAGTCGGTGTAGCAGCAGAGTGCGGCAGGTGGGGAACGCAGAGCGGACTTCCTTGTCAACAGGGATGGAGGAGACGAATCGCGGTCGGGCTGCTGACAGGTGAGCTCCTCTCCGGGCCCTCGGTCCCTCACAGCCCCGGAGAGGAGCTCTCCTCAACCCAGGGAGAAGGAGAAGGGTGTGCTCCACAACACTACTGCCGCACTGTGATTGTTGTAAGTGGTGTGTGCCAAAGGAGCCAAACGCCATAAAAGCCAAACACGTGCATTGACAATATATAATTACAGCATGTGCGTTTGTGTTTATATTTGTAGCTGGACGCATACTTAGGTGGGGCACGGTGCCGTTTCTGTGGACAGGATCCCAATTATTCTGAAAAAAAAAACGGAGGCTAACGACTTGGCTTGGACACATCTAACCTAAAAATGTTTCTGTTTCCATGGTGACGACAAAAGTATTGACAATAATCTGTCTAGTGAAGACTACCTACGACTACTGAAGGTACCCGCTTGGCGTCATGGTGTGCGGGGTAACAAGTTGGAGCTTAATATGTAAACCTAACCTCAATCTAAATACAGTATATGAAAAGTTAAAAGCGTATTCACCACTGAAACTGTCAGAAACACGTTCCAAACTAAAACGAACCTTTTTTTGTTTTTTCTTCAGTGGATTTCTTTCTGCTGTCAGGCCAATTTTCTCTGCAAATACTGACATTGAATGTGTATATAAAGTGTGAACATGTTCCACTGTATAGTACATTGTTGTCCAAGTGCTAGATCATTTTGTTTGTGCTATATCACCCACCCACAACAAGTCATATTCTCTGTACATGCAATATTCTTGGCAAACACACGGTTATGCCGATTCTGAGCAAGCAGCTTACTCTAATTATTTTCAAAAGAAAAGAAAAAAACGCAACCCCCCCACCCCTCCTTTTTAACTCGAGCTGGTGTTTATTTAACAGCCGCTTTCATTAGCCACTTAGCCCCTCTTCTCCAATAACTGTGAAACGATTATGTGGGCTCTGGGACGAGAGGCCCGGGCTCATCACAGACACTTCATTAATAAAGAGAGCGCTGTGGCTGCGTGGCAAATTGATGACATGACAGCGAGGATGCCCCCACCCACATTCTGTCTCCCTGGCAAAGTAATTGAGGCTGACATCAGGGGTGAGAGAGGGACACATGCCCTAATGAGGTGAGATCTTATGTGAGTGTTGGACCGCCTGACGTCCAGGGAAGAGACCTGCTGCCGAGATAAACTCGAGGGGGCAACCAAATAGGAGGGAAAAGACACATGGACTCTCTTCCTGGACGATGAGTGCCATTGCGAGATCTCTGCGGTCCAGATCCGCTGTGTGTTAAGTCAGATGAAAAGCTGCCGATTGGCCAGAGTCAAGGGGCTGTAATGAGATCCACATGGAGGCAGGAACGGTACTGCAGAGGAGGCCTGACACAGAACCAGCATGGCTGATATTTTTTCAAATATCGACCAGATGGGGCCAGCATTGTTTTATTCCAAGAGCTGTTAAATGTCATTGAGCCGGAATAAGGCCGGAGCAGACGATGGAACGCCTCTACCCCAGAACGCACATTTGACAGCACCCAGGGTTTTGATGAATTTACAAGAAAAACACGTTTTTCTAAACTCGATGATATAAAATATACTTGGTCTCTGCCCTCTCCTAATTCGCACGACAAAGGGAGAAATGCAAGAGCGGAGCGTGGCCAGCCAAGAAAAGCCCACAGGCAGAGATAATTCTCTTGTTTCTGTGCCTCAGTCTAATTTCCTTTTACTCTAACCAGAGAAAAATAGAGTGGGGCTTAAAACGGCAGGCGCTTTAACACATTATGACACATCTATGATAAGATGAGGAGATATAACCTCCTGCAGAAGGAAAAAAAGGAACTTCATTAACCTGTCACGGACTGCCTGATGGCTTTTCATCTTTCCTTTTATTTATCGGGAAGTTATTTTTCTTGTTCGCTCACCGCCCCCCCGCCTATGTCATTCTTCAGTTATTCCTACAGACATGGCTTTTGAAGTGGGATCTGGGAGAGAAGGGTTATCTGTAAGTGAGAGGGCCTTTGGAGAGGCCTCGGTGCTTAAACAGAGTGGTCCAGCATGTAGTGAGACAACAGGGGAACAGACTCCAAACAAACCCCTACAAATTCCAACCGGCTGGAAACTGCAGCCACACCATTAAGTAAATGATGGAGCAGAGCGGGCCAACACTTTCCGAACACCCAGAGGAATAGAGAGCTCCTCATCTTCAGGACGGTTTGCCAGCAGAGCCCACAATCTGACTGAGGGGCGTTGGAGATGGAGTGGGAAACCATAATTTTAGTAGTTAGTTTATTAGTTAGTTAGCATGTAAAGCATGTCAGGTTTAGAAGTGAGTGTTGGTAGACTGCTGACTGCAGCCGGAGAGAATTGGACACCTCTTGGGACTGGAGAGTACTTTAAAATATTTTGGAAAATGGAAGAAGAGACCTAGAGGCCTAGAGGACTGACGACTGGAGAGATGGACAACTGGACCGCTCATGAATGTTAGAGAAGAGGATTGAGGATGAACAGGCGGACTGTCTCAGCAGTTTCTAAGAAGGTCTGATGAAGTTTCCTTAAAAGACTAAAGGAGTGTTTACAGGGTAGTATAAGAAGTAATCTCAGGTGGTAAGAGGAGAGAAGGTCCAATCTACATAACATTACCTACATAATTATCTACATAATCCAAATCCAAAACAACCACAGCCGACCAAAACAGGCCACAAACACAAAACAAAACATATGTTCATTAATACACAGTACAAGATAGAAGAAGAGCAAGATAAGAACAGATAGAAGGAGGGTTTCCAAATATCAGCATCATAGAATTTTGGGAGCCTTGAAATTCCAACAGGGGAAAACACTGATGAAGGTATTTAAGATATGTATCATATTAGGATTATATTTATGGAAGCGTATAGTTAACGTCATTCAAATGTTAATGCAAATCGGAAAATTAAATCCCACAAAAAAGCATTTTCATTTTACACTTTTGCATGCATTACTTGAATCAATATGACAATTTAAATGCAATAATCTGATTTGCATTTGAATTCGAACAAAATTCAAACGTTAATTCAAGTGTTAAAAGTGAGAAGCAATTCCCTCGCTCTTAAGCCGATATTGTCAGCAAATGCGCACATGAAAATCCAAATGCAAATCGATTGCATTTGAATTTTATTATTGACTCAAATAATGCAAAAGTGGAAAATGTGAGACGGCCTTTTCCAGTTTGCATTAACATTTGAATTAAGTTAACTATATGCTTCCATATATTTGCTATAAGCTCACAGTGAATGTGACATGCCACTTGTCGTAATATATCATGTTCCTTGAAATACGGAACGCAGCATTTTTAAACAGCCAACGCATGTGCTTTAAAAGGCCAACTCATTCATCCTGATGTAATAAGATAATAAATACCATCAATGCTACTGGTCTCCCTCTACCCAGTGATGTCCCCATCAATCTCGGCAACTGGTGTAAAATTTTGGCTGACTCCTTAATAGAGACAAAAAACATTGGTTAGGGCTCAAGTAACCAATGAAAACCTAATACTTTTGCACATATTAAATTCACTCACACTCACACACACACGCACACACACACACACACACAGCGCGCGGGCGGATTAGCCTCTTAACTTCCACCCATATATTTAGTGGAACTAGCTCCTCTGGTACCTCTTTGCGGTGATAGACAAACCCTGAGCTACCAACCTCAAAACGTGGAAATTCAATTATACGAATTTAAGTGTTTCATAAAGTCATAGGTGGCTGTCCAGAGGAATTCCCATAAAACCCAGGAGCGCAGGCATAATCGCAGAGCGCTGACGGCCCCGCTACGTACACACACCCTAAATTGGAAACCACAGGACGGTGACATAGACTTACAACTGCAGTCCTAGATGATCTTATAAATCACAAGTTCTGGCCGAGGCATGAGAGCAGGGGCTTCGCTTCCACAGACAATACAAGCAGCCTACAAAAGAACACTTGTGTCAGAGCAGTGGCAGCGCTCTCTAGCATCACCACTCTTCTTTCAAGTCAAAAAAGGTACAGAATGTGAGGCTGGGCACCACGAACGCATCCACAAACTCCCCCATTGCAGTGGTACTACACTAACTATAACTACTGTAGGAACTGTGGAAAAGGGTGCTGCTACTTCTGGTTGTAAACTGGTTCCACCAACGACCCAGTCTGGCCAATAAGTGGCACTGGATCCATGCTGTAGCTAGCAACAAAAGTTTGTGATGGAAAACAGGACCACACGATGAGGCTGTGAAAATCCATGGGCAAAGAGAGGTGTATGTTATGGGTTTGGTTAATAGATAGCTGGTACTGGGAACCACAGGGTATCTAAACCACTGGGGAGCTTGTTGTTTCCTACTGGCTTTTCTCTGCGGACCAGGAGACCAGTTTCACCCATGCAGTATATCACCTCTCGATAGTGACGCTTCCAGTAGTGTTGGGCAGCGGGCCGGTCAGGCTTCTCTTCACACATCTCCTGCTCGGCCTTGGCCAGCAGACAAACAGGCTGCAGGGCTGCGGCCCATTCATGTCTCAAAGCATTCATCATTCGAATTTGGCGTGGTAATAACTAGTTATGACATCCCGAGGATACACATGCCCGACTTCTTGAACTGCATTTGGTGGGCAGATGAAGGAATATATCACACTATGACAGTTGAGGTTAATTCAAGCATAAACAGCTTTATTTCATGCGCAAATACACATGTATGGCCGTGACGATTCAGATTGTGTCCATCCAATACATACACTGTGCAATCCAATGTAGAAAGGCTGGTAATGACCTGAGCACTGGAGACCGGAGACTAAAGCCATTTACTGATCTAATCTCAGGTCTAGTACTATGAGAACAGTAACTTCCCTCTTCTCTATGCCCCTCGTTTCATCCGTCACTCGTGAGGCAGAGCAGACAGCCATCAGCCCACTGTCTCTGGTCCTGTTAGGCTGTTAACAATACAACGCAACGCAACCCATATCGCTCGCTGTGTACTCAACCCACTTAGACCCTGCCAAAAACAATTTCTTGCTTGAAATGTGATAAATAAAGTACACTAACGAAGTGCTTTTTACTGTCTGTGGAGTGCGGGGATCCCATTCGAGTGGCACCTTAATCGCATTCAAACACAAACCACATTGTCAGACGCAGGGTCCATAACCAACCCTCTATTATATGTAAGGGGATGATTACCCAACAACAGCTCTGCATGTGGCCGTATGGGAGCTGACACTCGGAGCTTACAGCTTCGGGCAATTCTTCACCGAGCTAAAGCAAAAACAGACACGTTCATGGCTTGGCCTAAAAGAGAACTCACTCGGTACCTCATTTCTCCTTTCCTCTTTCCTTGCGAAGGGGTGGGGATACTACATTGCATTTTCTGGTGCCTGCCCCGCCCATTATGTGTTTTACCAAATCAAGCCCTGTAAAATGGAAAACGGATGTGGCCGTTATGGAAGGATGAAGCGAATGAGTGGCAGCAGGCAGTTGTGAAGGCTTGATCACTTCCAGGCCCGGTCTCGTCTTATTGTAGGGGTGGTGGCAGTGCCTGTGGAGCCGTGGTCCAGGGTTCAGGTAAACAAACAGCGTACAGTGGGTTGCATTATGTTTTCTGAACATAGAGGGGCCTGTTTGTTGAGATGAGGTTTCTGCAGAGGCGGTTGGACAGAAAAAGGAGTGTTGTTGTTCAAGGGGGGGACAGTGGAGATGCAATCGGCAGTTTTTTTTTTCTTATAGAACGAAGTGAGGAGTGAGTCACAGACCACAAGCCTCAGCCGGACAAGGCGAGAGAGACCAAGAGGCTTCTGGGGGAAACCTGGAATAGTTCCTTCTAAAAGTGTGCCACTTCTCAGAAATTTTCCCGCTGAGAAATGGGCCGAAGCTCCTCTTTTTCCTCTCTACATTACCATTAATTCAAGGGATGGAGAGTAAACATTGTATATATGGCAAGGTAGATCTTTTCTGCTGAATGCATTGCTTTGACAAATGAATGGTAGATCATTGTCAGCCTAGGGAAGTAGGTCAGGCTTCGTGATCAAGGATTGTAAAACAGGTTCTGGATATACGCTCCAACATACATCTGGAATCGACCCAGGATAGCCATCGCTGTCATCTCATTTAATACTGTACTGCCATTTAATTTAGAGGAAGTACTGGAATATGGGAATGGTCTGCAGAACAAATGGAAATCAAGATCAGTGTCTGGTGCATTTATATATGAGACCGAGAAAGAATTGGAGGCACATATTTTGATAACCCTCAGATGACTATTACACAATCACTTGCTATACACATAGGCATTTCTGATTCACAGGCTTGTGGACTGACAAAGGGTAAACACACGACTGCTTACAGGAATGTCAAACTGTGGAAAAACTGAGTTCATGTGCAAAAACTGTGCTCTCTTTGTTTCACTATAAGGCATTCATTCTACTCACAAACACAGTTGTAGACCCTGTACTGATTCCAATATTCACATTAGAGGGAAAAAGCACTGACAAAGGAAATAAGGTAATAGCTGGAGACAGTTTCACAGGGGCATTTTAACAATCTTGACTTCTCCGTGTTGGTATGCTATTCAGCTTTTGAGATCCACAGAGGTATGGGGCGGAAGGGAGCTGCGTAATGTTCACTCTTTGCATGTCTGTCCCTGGGTCATATGGTTTCTATCTGAGTACAATCACAACACACAATGGGGCTCAGCCAAGACTATCTCACAGCTCTCTTGATTAGGATCATGAGGAGCTTTGTCACAGAGGTGACGACGGGGAGGTAGTGGAGAGGGATTCGACCACTGGGCATGGTGGGATTTACAATGAGAAAATAGCAACAGAGGAGGCACAGAGAAAAGGCCAGGAAAAGTCCTGTATACTTAGAGGTCTATACCTGGCACGGCCAATTAGGATGAACAAATAAACAAGAGAAAATAAGGGATGACAGTCTCCTTCATTATTACTGTCACTGTCAATCTTAATGTAGGGCTATTCTTGCTAGAGCACCTCCAGCCTTTCCAAACCGCTCCACCAAGAATACCTCCGGCCGGCCAGCTCCTGTTCCGCATGCTGCCACCTCCACTAACCACTAATCACAGTAGGTTCCCCCATGAGTCATAGCCTTGTTTTATGGAGCCACACTTGCCGTTCTTAATGGCAGCAGGCGCTCTGACGTATGCTCCAGACCACCGGTATGGCACCGGGCCTGCAGGCCACGGCGGGAAATGGATGAGGGGCTTGGGAGACGGGAGGCCTGAGTGCGCAGGCTACTTTCCCCGGGAGACAAAGCCAACGGTGCCCCCGGGGCAGCCCCGTCCGTCCACCAGAGATTTGTTGTGTTTTAATACCCAATACTCAGTTTCCTGTGCCTAGAGCCAACAAATACGATACCCCCGGCTTAGTGACTGAGAACTAATTGTCGGACCCACTCCCTCCTCCTAAAAACCTACAGATTTTATGCCTGTTTCACAACAACATAGTCTAGTGGATAACACAGGGAGCGAGTACATGCAGCACATGGCAAGACTCCAGACTAAATGCTGCTGGTTTTCCCTTGGAGCCAGCCGCACTAACTTGGCTAATTTGCCTGTGTGAATGGAAGATTGTCGGTTTTAGTGTCCGAGCCCCCTGTTGAGGGGAGTTTTGGGACAAGTAACATACTCTCAACTGTGCCCCGGCACTTCAAGGGAAGGGAGCAGCCAGGTGCCACTCACTTAACAACTAGGCTGAGAGAAACCTGGAGCGCATACCTCACAAGGCATTAGAAACACTGTACCTAAATCATATTCTGGTATTGGTGCAACTGGGACCAAAGTGAAAAGAGGCCTGTTAAACTGGGAATGTCTCCACATCAATTTGAGTGACTCATTTGGGTGTTGCTGAAGTTGCAACATTTTCAGACTGCACCAAGAATGAAACGGGGTTGGGGGGTGGCTGGGTTTCAGCCAGGCATTCCTTGAATCCTTTCTTAACGTCTTTTTGTCAAACAAATTAACCAGAAGTGGTAACATGGGAGTTTTTTTTTACCACCTGGCATCCAGGGCACCCCATCCCTGCCCCCGGCCTCATGACATGAGGCCTAAATAAAAGCAACATTCTCCCAGTGCCACATCAAAGCAGGGCCCTCCTGTTGTGGCCCTGATCCTTCGCCAGCTTCCCTGTATCACTTTCAAACATTGCCACGCGGGGCAATTTAATAAGAGATGGACGGCTAATGTCTCCCACCCAGGCTCCAGTCAGTCAGCAAACCAGCCTGTCTGTCAGCTGTCAGCTGGTTCCGCTGTGAAACCAGACTTCTGCTTCATGTCAAGGAGCCAGACGCTGGACTAGCTATACTACTGCTGCATGACACACCTGGTCCAACTAAAGGAGAGCATTAAATCACAAAGGAGCAAAAAATTAAATAAAATACAAACAAAATAATAGCAGTCAGCCCCAAGTGAAACACTGCCTGTTGATAAATCACAATAAGAGTAGAGAAGTCAGGCTCAATACACCGGGGTCACCATTTCCTAACAAAACCCTCACTAAATTAACGAGAACCATACTATGGTCAAGGGAGCGGGAGTGAAACAAAGTCTCTTTGATAAAGTGGTCGGAAATGACAAGGTTAAGGAAACTCAATTAGATTTTAAAGGAGGAGGAAATCACATGTAGCATGACAATGTTCCATTGCTTCATGCGTTTCCAAGCCTTTAACTCCCAAAACTCGAACATGTGTGATGTGAGATCTGAGGAGCCGAATGATCAGACACACGGGAGTACACAGTTTAATGCGGTGTGCAGAATATCAACCAATGAGGGATCAGGAAGCTCTATTCGCGGTGGGTACCACTATATCAACCGTGACATGTTTACCGTTTCTACAATTTTGGAAGAATGCTCCAATATCACTATCATCTGGAGCCGGCCTTTTCATGTGGCACCACTATATTGTTTTGGAGTCAACCTGGTAACTCGTCCTGAATACGTGTCACACATGGAAGACATAAGATGCACTGAAGAATAGCTGAGATCTCACCCAAGAAAAATGCTGATGCTCTACCAAATTTGTTAAAGTCAGAGCATATTAGTCTCACAGAGAAGGAGTAAAAACATTGTTATTATAAGTGACATTACATAGAAGGCACTCATAACAATAGCAAAAAAAAAAGTTTATTTCTATGTGCTTGATTTACATTTAATAATAATTAATTTAATGATGTAGTGTACAATGTCTATTTATCCCTCTTGTGATTATAGTAATAAGGGCATTGGCTTGCAATGCACCTGCTCTGTCACTGAGATTTATAGAAATGAGCCTCTACACAAGTTATAATGTACGAGAGTAATTCTTTTTTTTAAATTAAAGGTAGGGTATGTAATTCTTTGAGAAGCATTTTTGGTTATATTTGTTGAAATTGTCTTTATATCCCAACAGCAATCAATAAATGTGTGCTCTGAAAAAAAATGGAAAAAAAATCCGGTCTCTGTAGCGGTCGCAATACTGTAATAAGTCCATCCAATCATTTCATTCGGACCAAATGAAATGATTGGACGGACTACGTGCCTGTCAATTTGACCTTCAGCTCGAATTAAATGATTAGATGATCCATTTGGCTGGAATGAAATGATTGGATGGCGTACCTGCCTGTAGACTTGCATTCCCAAACAACCCGGAAACCCGACTGAGTAGACCACGGTGCGACGGGGACCGTTATCGGCTTCACACCATCCCCCGAGGACAACGGGCAAGCGCTCTTCCGTACGCCACATTTCGGCGCTCTTCGCTCGCCGCTACTGAGGTAAGGAATCTTACCTACTGCCCCTTTACTTTATATAAGTATGTTGTCGGTTAATCACTTTGCCTCAGAATGGTCTTCCAAAAGTTATCATGCACTCCTCACATAGGGTTAGAAAGACATACAATATGCTTTTCCACAAATTCCAGCAGTGAGCATGCAGGAGTGCGCATGCAGCGTAACATATGATAGTACCATATTGCCTACCACCACATGGTTGGATCAATATTGAAGAGCCCGTGAAACCGAAATCAGAGCCTATGATGTGTGGCTTTGATAAAAAAGGCTTCGGGTGGGGATTATGCATTTAAGGGTGGGAGTACACGTTGGGTGGCGACTGCACAAACCAAAAGCTCAACAGCAGAATCAGACAGGAGGTCCTTTGTTACAGGAGGTGGCATTGAAACAGTGATGAAATATGACTGGAATCAAACAGGTTTAATCACTACATTACTGCATTGTGTGTTTTATTTAAATGACTAACAAGCAAACAAACAAAACAAACAGACTTGTATATACTGTTATGTCCAAGTGGAAGTTGAGTATTTCAATGCTTCACTGTATATTTATACAAAGTGTGGAGAAAAAAAATATTTGTGGCTGTTGTGACTTTTTTGGTTGTGGTATAAATATCTCCTTGGAGTACATTGCTTCGGATAGTATGGTCAACAAATGATCTGTCACCTGCAGTGTAATGTTTGTAATCAAATAAACAACTTTCAGAAAATTATCTAAAACCATTAGTTAAATGTCCACTAAGTTGGTTGCCTTTTCTGTTTCACTTTTCTTATGTTTTTTTACATGCTAAAATTGCAGTTAAATTTCACTCTCTCTATATATATATCTACATATACTATACATATACAGATATACATATGCACATACTGAACACAGTACACACACACACACACACACACACACACACACACACACACACACA
>CABFOP010077967.1:3367-14935 GCA_900683385.1 Anoplogaster cornuta
GGGGGGTCCTCTCTCTAAACACAGAGAACTGGGGAGAGCTTCGCTGGGCTTTTTTTTTTTTGCGCAGCGGAGATAACACGCGGGGTGTGTATATTAGCGCCGCTCTCTCTCTCTCCCTCTCTCTCTCTCTCTCTCTCTCTCTCTCTCTCTGCATCGCTCCCTCTCTCACTCACTCACACACACACACAAACACACTCAAACACATACGGCTTTTGCATGCACCAATATGAGGGAAGCACACAGGCGAGGAAGAGGAAGGCTGAATTAGATTACTTGGGATCACTGTGGCATGAAAAGCCCAAAGATAAGTTCCTCCTCCTGTGCTCCTCGCTGATAGAAAAGAGGAAGTAAGGTAATGTAAGAACAGTGCTTCTGCAGCCCCTCTCCCACCCCCCACCTTCCCTCAGCCAGAGGGAAAACATGCTCAGTGACGGACGTGTACACATAACTGAAGCCGCCATAATAGAGTGAAGACAGAAACCTGCAGTGTGGTAGTAACAGAAACACCTACCAATATGTGAATATCAAGAAGGAGTAGGGCCTCCAGTTGCCTTCAGAACAGCTTCAATCCTCCTTGTTGTCATACATGTATGTAGTGGCTTATTGGACTTTTCTTCAAGATGGAAAGCCTGCAGTTCTTGGAAGGAAGGAGGTGGAGACATGAGGGGCCACGCGGCCATGGAAGATGTTTTACATTTGTTTATGGCATTATGGTGGCGTTTCCATGACAAAACCGCCCACGCAAGGTAATGGTTTTGCTGTGTGTGCTGGTATTTCCAGCAGTGAAACCTCTTAGTCTTATGAGCAATACCACAGCTTGCAAGCTTGAAAAAAACATTTTTAAAAGAGATCTGCCTAATGTGTTAACATGCTCAATAAATAAATAGGTTTGTTAACTGGGCTATGCTTACTCTAATTATGATCTTTATTGCCTTACCTTAAAGGGGTTAAGATCAACATTGTTGCCTTACAGTATGTTGCTTTGAAAAAAATAAAATGATTGTCAGACATCTTGTAAAGCTGACTCATACTGCTAATTGGCATTCGACTTAACAGCTCTCTTCGTAATTGTGATTTAGTTGGGTCCCTTTTAAAGTGGTGTTCTCATATTGTATTATTATTGTATTGCTGTTTTAGCCTTTCAGTAAGGACCCAGATTAGAGCGTTGTTATCATCAGTGGCATTGACGGGGTTACAAAGGAGGAAAGAAAGTTGAAGAGGGAAGAAGACATGGGGAGAAAGAGAGAGGAGTAAAAAGAGAAAAGGGGGGCAATCGCGTTAAAGGGGAGGCTTCAGAGAGCATGCTGAAGGCATCTGTTGACACAACAGCTCTGTGGCTTTGTTCAATAAGAGCCTTTCATCTGTAATTAGTACTAATCAGTCTAATAAGCTCCACTGTCTGCAGTAATTGTGTTTAGACCAGAAATAATGCCTTGAACTGAAAGGGGATCCATACGTGACTCTAAAGGTGTAATGTAATATAGGT
The DNA here is from genome assembly GCA_900683385.1 of Anoplogaster cornuta. Taxonomy (NCBI): domain Eukaryota; kingdom Metazoa; phylum Chordata; class Actinopteri; order Trachichthyiformes; family Anoplogasteridae; genus Anoplogaster; species Anoplogaster cornuta. The sequence goes on from CABFOP010077967.1 coordinate 4,854, forward strand.
AATGATTATTAGTAATGGGAAGCTTATTTAGGGTTTGTTCACATTCATGGCTTATTACTTCAACGGCTCCTCCGACCCCCTTCCCCCGGCCCTTTTATGGCATTTTTCTAAATTACCGCTCCCTTGCTGGAATTGATTATTACAAAAAGGTCTTTTCACTGCATTTCCTGAGCCAGGCGACGGGCTCTGCCACGGGTGACACCTCGGGGACAGCAGTGACACCGCTTTGAAAGATGAGCTCTCTTTTTCATTCCCTTTGAAGAGGGCTCCTCCTGCGTGTTGTCACAGACCCACCTGCACTGGGAGGGCTCAGAGCGCCGCGCACCACTTTGTCGCCGATTTCCAACCGTGAAGCAGCGATTCTGCAAATGCAGCAATTACTTCAAAAGCGGAAAATGAGTAGAAGAGTATTCAAAACTTTTTTTTCTGAGTTTAGAGCGAGAAAAATGCCTGGAAACTCTTTCTCTCTAATGTAATACTGCTCGGCTGTCATGGCTTGTCTCCTCTTCGCCTGCTTTTTTACATCTCTTCCTCTTCACAATTTTTTCTCCTCCCCTCTTCTCTCTATTTCCTCCGCTGCTTGCTCCAGACAAACATACATTAATATATTAACGCTGTAGATTAATTGCCTCCCTTGTCACCTCTCACCTCCTTGCGTTGGCATCTCCTGTTTCCTAGTAGTATGAATGAGATGTGTGTTTTTTTGGGTCATCTTGAGATGGATCTTAAAGGCAGTAATTGGATGTCTGAGCAGATTCCTCGGCACAGTAGGGGGCTGGTCCATTATCTTTTACCATCGTGAAGTAATACGCTCCTGTCCAGGCTGCCCTCATCATCATTACCCATGCTGCAGTAGCCCGGTGATGGAGAGGGAGCAGGAGGATAGGGCATACATCATATCTGGACTCATCTGTCTTCCTGCTCCAACCGAGGCACCAAACTGTGCTCACTCACATGAGCATTCACAGGCATGGAGATAAGGAGAAATGAAAGCAGCCGTTTGTATGCACGCGCAGCTCCAAAGTATCGTTAAACAATACATCATCACCCGGGCTTTCACTGGCCACTTCCGCTCCCACATGATAAAGTCATCTATCAACATCCTCCATTGAATGTTTCATTTTACTCCTTTCTATTTCGTTCCCTCTGTTGGAATGCACATCTTCTCTGCCGGACAAGTGAAATCCGGAGAACAATCTATCAAACACATAGTTAGACAAACACACATGAGCACTTATACTCAGTGCAATGCTGCAGAAATAACGCATACTGTACATGCAGGTAATAGCATGCAAGCCATTTATCACAACATATGGGCTGCAAGAGCATGCACAGTACTTTATTTTAGTGATCTAATAACACTGACCAACGTCCAGTAAGCCACTTGGTTCCACTGGAATGCTGTTTTACTGGAACAGGAGTAATACTACAGGAGTAAACCATTTCATTTTGTCACACAGCATGATTCATACGGTTATACAAAAGGGCGCTGATGGATGGATCCCAAGTGAGCAATCCATTAGCAGCTACTATTGCTTAGAGGCTGATGACGTGGTAGCGCTAATTGAGCCTACTGCAGTATGTACCTGCCATACCACATGTAATGCTAATTAGTACAACACAGTATGACAAATGGTCTCCTGATCCAGAACATGATCAGAGTCCTTGAAGTGGTACACTTCAACGTTTTCCATGTTCCTTAAATCCCCTGCCACCCATGGATGCAGAAAATGAGGGGGTGAAGTGCATTTTTGTGAGACTACTGCAGACTGGGATTTATTTTTTAAAGGAACAAGTGTAGTCTAATGGCATATTATTTTGGTGTCACTCAGGAAGAAACTGACTTGGTACCTGTTCAAATACACACGCAACCTCTTTGTGTGCATGGTATTTGAGTTAAACCTATGATTAGAGCTCTCTCAAACATCAGCCCTAGATAAATACACCCCACTGCTACAGCATCTATTTCAGCAAAGGTTCCTTGCTTTTAAGACTTTGTACATAATCAGTCACCATTAAGAAAACCAACCCTTAAAAAACACCTTTGAAACCTCCTCTCAGAGTCCAGTAGTGAGGTTAAATTACCTGTTTTGCAAAGTCTTTGTTACCGGGTAGTTTGGTAGACCTGATAGAGTAATTTGGATGTTGAGAATGTGGAAACTGAAGTTGACAGACAGCATATCATGATTAATGCATGAAATACTGTATATGAATAAAGGTTGATATTGCTATGCCCAGAGACGGTGTAGTGATTACAACCTCTAACCCTGGAAGCAATTATATCCCAGTTAACTTTAACTTAACATAACAGTTGAGAAGAAAAAGGTTGTAGCAGACCGAGGACAGCACGGATTAAGTGGAGGGCAGGATCCAGACTGACAGTTCAATCTCACAGTGACAGGGCATGCACATGTCCATATCTCAAATCTCCCCATTATTATTCACATCCTACTTCACATTCTAGCCTAGCTCTATTTGTTCTGGCTGTAATCCCGGCCCAGTGAGGCTTGAGAGGAATGTGTGTATTTTTGAGAGGTAATGGACTCTGTAGCGGAGCTGACCTTTGTGCCTGCTGAGAGTGGTCTATGTCCAGAGGGCAGCTAAGCCAAGCTAAGCTGGCAGTATGGATCTCGATCAGAGCCGGGTGAAGAAATCAGTCAGAGAGATCAGGAGGTCATCCCCTCCAGGCATCAACGACTGTTGGTGAAGAACTCTTCATTGATTGACTGAGCATGATAGATACCAGGCTGAAATGGAGCAGGCTGGTGTAGGCTGGTGCAGGCTGAGCTGCTTCCATGCCTCCTGGCCCCCAAGCCCTGGCTCAATGAGCAAACAGCAGGGGCATCAACGGAGCATCACTGTACCAGCTCCAGCATCAGTCAACCCCCCACGGCCAGACAAGATGCACAAGGCACCCTGCAGCTCCACCACCACCACCTTCTCACTAGTCTCTAGGTGATCGGAGAGCTGGTTGTGCCCCCGGTGCCTGACCTTGGTGTTTTCTGGAGTTGAGTCTGACTGTCGTTGAGATTTACCTGGGACGCCTGCAGAGGATTTGTCCTATAAAGTTAAAATGTAGTACTTCTACCACCATGTTTTATTCAGGAGTTCCTATCCACCTGCCCCCTTTTTCACCCTTCAATAATTCCTTTAAACTTTATTTTGAAAGTGCAGGCACTAATAAGTACTTGTGTGTTTACAGCAGATGCTCTGAAGATGCATGGATACAGAACAGAATACCATGTCTGCAAGTTCATAAACCTACAGGCCGTTTGCACAACAGAAAATGAATTATCTTGTCAACAAGCCATCTAGATAAAGGAATCAGGCATAATTCATAATGTTATTAATATTTGTGGGAGGATTGGTCCCGTCAGCAGCATGTCATTGTGACACTTTGATTGGTGCAGTGGAGGTTTACCCATAAATCATGTGTACTCATAAATAATTTACAACAGAGAGGAATTGAATGTGACTAAAACATCAATACCATCCATGAACTGTCATGTGAATCCTGTTGCCTAACACGCACAAAACAGTTTTGATGAGTCAAGAGGGAGTTCTTGATACATCATTGGTTGCCCTTGTTTTGGGGTTTGTGAGGGCAACAATAGAACATAAATCATCCCACTGCTGATTCGATTTACTCAAGGAAACCCTATGCAAGCCTATGCAGCACTTTTTCCACCAGGTACTGTCAGTGCGAGACACATCACTCAGTGTACAGCACTTGAGGAAAAGAAAATCTACAAATCATGTATGTTCTTTATTGAAAATGATCTAATAAAACTAATAAAAGTGTTTATTGTTGTCAAAATTAAACTTTCACTATGAATATTCACACCATAGTAACAATTTTCACACAACTTCCACAATCCTCGTCTGATTTTGGAACCTGTAGCTGCTTTGAAATGGATCCAAGTGACATTCCTGATGTGTTCAAGTCAATGATCCGCTTTTTCAGCTCCGTGCTGCGCTCCTTAGACTTTCCCATTGTAGCGTTTGTGGCTGAGTCTAATGAGTGTATCAAACGGGTCATATTTAAACTGGCTCAAAGAAGTCACCAGCTGTAGTCAATCGTAATCACTCACAAGAAGTTAAGAGGCCACAAAGCAAATTTGATTGACACAACTTTCTACATCACCAAAACTGATCATTCAAGTTGCTGTATGTATATTTTTGACCCAGCAGATTTGGTCACATTTTCAGAAGACCCATAATAAATTCATAAAAGAACCAAAATTCATGAATGTTTTTTGTGACAAAGAAGTATGTGCTCCAATCATTCCATCACATCACAGAGTTCATCAATCATTGGAAACTCAAGACTGTGTATGTAAACTTTTGACCACAACTGTATGTATAGTTATGCATGAACTGTTATGAGGTCCCAAATATACATTAACTTTGCTCAATAGGTCTAACTACTTACCAATGGCAATGTGAAGCCTGTGGCCAAAACAGGGAAGCCTTTCCCATTTATTGATCCGTAGTGCACTGACAACATTCGCCCTGCTGTCCGTGGTCATGCATTGCATACCATGCGTTCCTCTCGTAGCTTCCATGAGGCCAGCACATCCCTCAGGCCTTGTGCGATCACTTGTCCAGTATGGTCCTCTGGGAAATAGGACATTTGTAAACAGGAGCTGCATACTGTAGCTGCCACACTTCATCTACAAAGTGGACTGTCAGGGAGAGGTACGGTTTAAAGGTCCTGCTGGACCAAAAATACGAAACACTCATCAGGCAAGTGGCATCATACAATTTGGGCAGAGCAGTTTGAGTGAAGTATCTTCGGCTTGGCAATGTGTATCTTGGATTCAACGTATTCAAAAGTTGTTTGAATCCATCCCTTTCAACAGCTTTTATTGGTACCATGTCTTTTGCAATATAGTTGGTGACAGCATTGGTTATATCTTGCCATCGGTTGCTTTTCTTGTCATATTGCACTTTTCTGCTAAAAGATGCAGCTGATGTAGTCTGTACTGGCTTTTGAGCTGGCAGTTTGGGATTTTTTGCAGGGGCAGTTGACTCGCGTAGTCTTTCATATACGGCATACTCTTTGCTGTGTTCAAAACAGAGATGATGAAACAAATTGGTTGTGTGGAACTATTAACTGCAACTTGATTTTTAAACAGTTTACAAATCACCTTCTCTTGTTTAAGATCAATTTTTACTAATCCAAACCACCTCCAGGCGAGCAAAGTTGAGCCACGTCTGGGAATTAAATCTTCCTCTCCTCTCTCCTCCTTGACAGTCGAGGGCATTTGTGTGTTACCACCGTCATCTGGCCTGTCGCCAATTTTCATTGTTTATTATTGTAAGCTAGTGGAAAATTACAGTGAGATAGCACAAGTGCAGCCTCAAATTTCTTTTTTTGGCCAAATGCAAAATAACCGATTAGGTCATTTGACCAGGCCTTCTTGTGTCAGAATGTATGATTGGCTGATGCGCATACTCGATTATGCTAGGTGATGTTTCGTGGGCATGTTAATATCGATATCATCGCATATGAAGTCATATCGCCCACCTTTAGTCTCTATTACTAAATGAGGAATCTGCAGAGGTACCTGTCAAGTAAGGGCTCTGACACAACTAATAACTGGAACCAATTCAGTCTGTCTGTGGGATCCTCAGCATGATCACTCATTACTTCCCCTTTTTAACTGACACCTCCTGGTGTAGCTCCATTATCAAAGCAGCCATTGAGTTCATCTCCTGCCATCCAGCCTTGGCTTACTATAATGAGCAGATCAGATCTCTGACCAGCGGGTACCTCAGACAGTGGACTGCTATTGAAAAGCAGTTAGAGGTGTTTTAGGAGGCAGTGAGGGATGACAGCCTGTTGGAGATAGGTCTGTGCTGCCACATACTGCAGCCACCACCCCCTCTTTCCAGAGGGGAGGACAGGGAGAGGAACTAGGTGGAAGAAGAATGGGAAGAGAAGAGAAGGGAAAAAGAGAGAGACCCTCATTAAAAGACAGTGTGTTGGCTTCACAACCATCCCACCACTTCAATATGCTGTCATGCAGTGATGTATCACTCTGCTTGGTGCTACTGTACCAAGGCCTTTATTCCCTCTCTCCTCCACGTTTCTCACTTCCAGCCAATTAAAAGCCCACTGGAATAGAGGGAGGAAGTGCCACATTGAGCACTTCACAATGTGGAGAGAGGGGCTGATGAAAGGACATGTCTCTTTTAGTCTGCTTAATAGCTCCAGGACACTGTCTGAGTGGTGTTTTATATCTGCAGCATATTATTCATCATCCTCACACGTACGCATACCATACCATATCACCATGGGATGAAAATGTTGATCAAAACTATAAATATTCAGTTACTGTATGTTGGTTGACTATTGGCATACTTGATGGCCATTTTGTAGCAGTTTGTGCTCTTCAGATGACATGAAAGATCATAAATAGACCAATGACAAGTCATCAATCATGGTTGTGAACGCACCAGATTAGTGTTTTTACTTCTACTGTATATAGGCTTGTTTTGCTTTTAGGCTTATCTGCACAGCATGTTGGCTTCAGGAAAGCTACAAGAGTGTGCTGCTGACATGAATAAGTATAAGCATGGATATCATTTTTGCTACCCTCTCTCCTTTCTGCCCCACTATAAATAATGCAGGCCTTCCAAATCCCCAACTCAATGCTGTGCTTGACCTGTTGTTTTGGGAGCAGTGGCCAGGTGGTTGGGTTAGAATATGGATGTTTTAGTGCCAGGTAGATGCAGAGAGCTGATCACTACACCAGAACAGACGGCTTCGCTACTTCTCATGCTGCCTGTGTCACTCTGGCTGACACCATAAATCTCACTTATTTTCAGATCCAACCCAGACACAGGCAGAAATTACAGCCCAGACCACATTACCAGCCACAGTAGCGTGCTGAATGCTAACAGAAAGATCCTTGATAAAGCAGGCAGGCTGTTCTCTTACAGATTATAGAACAAAAAGACTGTATCTGTGAGGCTGAGAGATTCCGATTGGCTAGCATCAATAGCTGGGTCTCGAAAAAACTATCAGAAATGATGCATGGACTGAAAAAGTCTATGAAATAAGTATTAATAGGGTGTTTTCAAAAAGACTGGCTTTTTTATATACCTATTCTTATTCATAGTCCAAATCGGTAAACAGTCTTCCACATTTAAAGGTAGTATGAGTGATTTTTTTGTTTTTGTTTTTTGTTTACCTCATTAGCAGCGAGCGAAGGATGGCGCCGTACATTGCCGAAATGTGGACTGGTGTGGTAAATGTGGTGTCCAGAAGTCCGCTTGCCCAATATATTTTCTTTCAGAGGACTTGATTTATTGATTTCTGTCGGGATATAAAGACAATCTCTACTAATATAACCGAAAATGCTGCTCAGAACATTGCTCATACTACCTTTAATTAGGGTTTAGAGTTTGAATTTGTCCTCCAGTGATATCATTGGAAGCTCAACGAACATGATGTACTGTAGATGCAAAATGATTAATGTTTAAAGCAAACGGGAGCTGGAATTTTAATTTGAGTTATATAGTACATAGTTTAGTACATAGTTTTCAACTAGCCTATATACTACTACAGCATAATAGAATTCCTGAAATTCAGTTATGGCTTTTGGTTTTGGTGTGCCACCCAATGATTTTCAGTGGCCCCATCTGGTCACCCCTATGAAGAATCTCTGGGGGTGCCACTGGTGGCAAGCAGGGGCAAGAACAAGCATTGATCAGAAGGCAGAGACGGGTGAGGGGTGGCAAGATGAGACAGCAAACAGAACCTGACTCCCTTTAACGTCCTATGTGTCTTGTGACCAATGCTCAATCTCGCCTCCCTGCCTGGGGTTTTTAAAGGTGCTATGTGTCATATTTTAACACCAGTGAATCATTACCGCATTCATCTCGAGACATAAGTAGAATTACTGCAAACAAACAAGACCATCTCCAAGAGGATTGGCAGAATCTAACAGCATTTGTATTTTACATGGTCAGATTTCAAGGGACCTGCTGGATTGCTTCACAGCACAAAGGCAAATTTGTGCCTTTATTTGATGGGGGAGGGGGAGATGATGTATGACAAAAGTCCCAGACCAGATTTGAACCCAGGACATTACATGGTATGCACCACATGAGCCACCAGGACACCTCCAGTCTCACTAATGCAACTGCAGAGTTTCAACTTCATGATAGATTACCTCATCAGAATGCATATTGGCTGTTATCAAGGTCTGTTATTGTCTGCTATCCTTGATGCTCAAAGCAGATGCAAATAGGGCGATGCCAGGAAGGGGGTACAAGTAGCCACATCCTCCTTGCGACAGAAAGCAATGCAGTTTATAGGAAATGTGGTCTTCATTTTTTAGACACACAAAATGCTACAGTATACAAAGCACCTTTAAAACCTGATGACCATAACAAAAATCTTTCTAGGAGACCAAGTTCAAAATACATTTAACATGTACAGTATTGTTGAAAGTATTGAAATTCCCCTTGACGGTTTCTAGTGTCTCATATAAGAATGGGATAAATCTCTGACCATAATAAAAAGAAAAACTCATCAGGTAATAGAGTGATTATTCCAGTTTTACAGGCTAATACAATATTTCATTGCTGAGTTCACTCAGACTCAGCTGACTGAATAACACTCCTGTTGTGCACCAGTGGTCTCCATTTTGTATTTAATTGTGCTGTCTATGTGTGACTGTGTGGACCATTGATGCATCACTGTAGGATCCCACCAAGGCTTATTACTGCCAGGCTCTGCTCTCTGCTGCTCTCAGCCTGCTGGGTCATCTCCAACTGCTCTAATCTAACATTAGTGTGCGTTTTCACCAGGTCTCAACCATTTACCCTATCATGTATTGTAGAGACCCTCTGGAAACGGAGGAATCCCAGCGGACACAGATTTAATTTACAGCAGCTCTCGATTTTAAAGGGAATTGAATCAAAGTCAGTGGCACACAGAGAGGGGGGTTTATATGCTATATAACACTGTCACAGTCAATAAAAATGTAATGAATAGCCATTTGAAGATTAAGTGTTTTTTGTGATTCATTGGTATCTCTTGGCTCAACTAATAATAATTTCACTCCAAAGCTGAATGGACTCAGTAATTGATGCTTACAAACGATCAGGCTCCTTTCAACCAAACTTAATCCTCTTTTTCTGTTTTTTGAATGACTCTTATCTGCAAGCTATCAAACTCAAGTGGAAGTCTTCAGAAGCCTAGTGAAGAGAGCAGTGTACAAATCCTGTGTACTTCTCTGGTGAATATCGTGACAGGAAGTCAAACACTGCAGATAGGGCCTGTCTGAGCTTGTCAGTATTAGCAGTTTGAATTAAATGTGGCATTTTATTCAACAGACATCACTCTGGATTTCTCGGTAAGAAAATAAATAGCCTCAAAATAATTAGGAACTACCTCAATAGAGTTCAGGAGCAATGTCTTCAATGCTGGCATAGCCCATTGAAATAAAATAAATCACCGCAGCCACTGCTGCCTCACAACAAGAAGGTCCTGGGTTCGATTCCCCACCTGAGGCGCTATTGACTGGGGCCCCCAGGTGGGTTATCTCCCAGGTGGGCTATCTCCCAGGCCTTTCTGTGTGGAGTTTGCATGTTCTCCCGGTGCTCCGCAGGATCTCCTTCCACAGTGAGAACCCCAATACAAAAACATGTTAAGATCGCTTTCCAGTCCTGTCCCTGACCAAGACGCGGACGCAAGACCTGCAGGTGTTGGTCCCCGGGCACCGTAGTGGGCTGCCCACTGATGGCTGCCCCTGTCAGCGCAGTGAAAAGAACCAGGATGGGTGAAATGCAGAGACATAATTTCCACAGGCCACTCTACCTGTATGCGTGTGTGTGTGTGTGTTTGTGGTTCACCACTTCCTGCATGCTGTGTGTGTGTGTGACCATTGTGTGGATTAATAAAGTGTATCTTCTTCTTCTTCTTCTTCTTCTTCTTCTTCTTCTTCTTCCTTTTGTATAAAATCATCCCAATTGTAGTTAAATGAAAACACCTTGCGAGGAGAGACATTGGCCCCAATTATCTTCTTGACAATGATGTGTGTGTGTGTGTGTGTGTGTGTGTGTGT
>CABFOP010078237.1:4356-16360 GCA_900683385.1 Anoplogaster cornuta
CGACTAATACCTGGAACACAATCAGTCACACCCATAGACTCCTATACAATGCAAACAGTGGTTTACTACTCCAGCAAGTAGGAGAGATCTTAGCAACGACCTAGCAACAAGAAGCTTTCTAGTCCCAGCTCAGTCAGACAGACAACTTGAGCTAATGCTTTCCAGACTTCGTGGGATTTCCAAAACTAAATAAATATCGCACATAGAAAAATACCTCTTATACTCAATATTGTCTTAAAAGATATTCGCTGAATTTTTTAATTTTTTTTAACATATTGACATTTTTATCAACCGTCCACAAATTTCATGTGTATTTTTAAGCTAGTAGCACCGTGTCTTCTCAATCCAGCGAGATCTCTCTCGGAGCCTGTTTCTGCAAGTACGTTATTGCCGTGCGGTTATCAGAAAATAAGCAACACCCCTCCAGCCAATCAGAATCGAGTATTCACCCGGCCATGTATAATACCAGTAATTCATGAAGAGCGTTGGATTGCCAAGGAAGTGATTGCCAAGTGAAATTATCTCACCTCATTGATTTATTTTTACTTTAGCATTTTTTTTTTTACTTTACTTTACTGCATTTAGTCTTCTTTAGAACTACACTGGAAGAGTAAATGACTTGTTACAATGAGTATATTTTCCAGTGTATGACTTTGTAACCGTATTGAGTGGGTCATATTGCATTATTGCATAATAAGGCAACCAAAAGCCTGAGACTGCACACTTTACATGTATAGAGGGTGGTGTTATCTGTTCAGATACTCGATGTCGCATTCAATTTAAAGACCAGTGAAATGTCATTTAGTGACTGGCAGTAAAATCTATTGAGAAAAAATAATATGCCCTCTTCTCTCTTCACGAATAGTATATTTATGCAGGTTAAGTTTCACATCAGTGGCACAGAAAATGAATAAAGCGTTTGATGACCTGATGACATTTTGAATCCATAGTGCGGAGGTGACATTCTGTGTCTTATCATTCCTGCTAGTGGGATTATACCAGGTCTAAAAATAGCAGTTAGGGTTCCCAGGGCCCAGAGCAGAACTGTCACTTTAGGTTTCATACCTTAGATTGCAGGGCTAAGATGGGGGACTCTACGGTCCATGACTAAAGCCTACTGATGGCCCACTGACTTTATCCCCTTACTGGCTGATGGACTGACAGGTTGGCTGACTGGGTAGAGGGGTCTTAAGCCTCTGTAATTGATCTTGATGAGTTGAGGAAACCCCTCCTGTGGTTTTCCTTATCCCGTATCGTTCAGTCCAGACCCACATGACAGCTTGATTTCACAGATCTGTGAATTTAAGCCATGAGGGATTTTAAATGCAGGGCATGGACGAATGGGAGGGGGGCATTTAAGGTGATCTCTACACAGATGGGCTATAATATCATGCCTCGCACACCAAAAACGGGCTTTAGTTTGATGGATGAGAGTGGGGGACTCGAGGGACGTTATATTTTGGGTTTCTCTGGAGTCCACTGTTCGTAGCACATCCTCAAAGCAGCAGCCATTTTGACTGTCAAACTGGTTAATTTACTGTATAAGCAAAACATAACACATTTGTCTGTGTGTCCCCCAGGTGGAGGTGTCGTGGCTGCCCAGTCTCTCAGTCTAATCTCCCTGCTCCTGGTGGCTCTCCTCTGCCTGGACCTCTGAATGTAGCGCCATCTTTGTCTTCACTTCCCGTGAAGGAGACTCTGTAAAGTTGACGCCTTTGAGGACTTGGGACTCTTTCCACGATCCTTTGGTTCCACCCTGCAACCTGAACACCATATTCCAACTCTCCCCTCTGGAATATGTTTGTGGAAAAGGACAGAAAAAATTGGAAATGGACAAAGACATCCCTTATTTAATATCTACAAAGCATCTTCAGAGGAGTTCTGTCAACTTTTTCAATATGCCTTATGTAAACTATTACTCTTATCTTTCACAATAACTTGTTTTAAAATGCATGATGAGTGTGTATTACACACTTTGGCCTGGTTGGCTGGTTAGTCTTTCACCATCATGAAGCCGACTTTTCTTATAAATTAAAATATGTGAAAAGTGTAGGTTTCATTTGATGTGTGAAGATTTGGGTACATTGCATTCCATAGTATAAGCTAAATAGGTACAAGGTTGTGAAGGATAAGTGTACTGTACACGTTTATAAAATTGTCTTTATGTGCTTCTTTTCTTGCATTTCAATGGATTTCCTTCCTGTTTTCTTTTCAAAATGAAGCACTGTTACGGAGATACAGTCAAAGCAAATCTCAACTCCTTGCATACTCAATTTTATTAGCAAGCATCATAGAGAAAAGAGCAATTTATGTCATGCTAAAATAATATATGCAATAATTTATATGGTTTTACTATCTAATATACTATGGATGTTCTAAGTTCTTTGACAAAAATCATAACATGTGCTCTGTTGATAGAATACCACTTTATAAGTGTGTGCATGTAGACATTGTTATCTGGGAGAATATTTTCAAAAGGTTAAAAAAAAGTAAACAGAACTGGGAGTGGTTTTGGAACATGTATCAGCATTTGCAAAGTTGAATGTAAAGCGAACTCTGGAAATGAACTCAACAACATATCAAACATGCATATTCAAATGCAAAGCAAAATCATAATAAACAATGTGTAACAGTGGTTATTTGGATTGCTTGCCACGCGTGGTTATATTTATACAACTGTGCAGTGATCATGGCTTCACCGCAGCATTTGTTTCAATGTTGTACAAGTCGTGCTCATATTGGCTCCGTGTTGGTGTACATTCAGCTAAAAATGCTTTTGTTTTGACTGTATCATTAGGAGCTCAGCGGTTCCAACTGGTGCTTTGTACTGAATGTTGGCATTTCATTTACTACAAACCTTTTCATTTAATCTCTCCTTCTGTGGCTTTGTGTGAGTGTTACTATTAAAACAGTTCCAGTGAACAGTAGCGACGCTCATGCCATCCAATAATTGTGCAATGTCTGATACATCAACTGCTACTTTATATTTTCTAATAACACAACTTGCCTAGCTCCTAACAGTAACAGTAAAATAACAGTAATCTAGGGTATATCATTTTTCATAATCTGGTACGAGTGCAAACAAAAGATAAAGAAGCAATCCGTGTGAGCAGTAAGAGCCCAATAAGTTGTTCCCACAGCCCTTTTATCTTTTTATTAACATGAGAGGTACATGTGATCAGAGATATATAAGCATTATCAACTCGTGTCATTTTTGTTTGTGATTATTACTATATTTGTATGTCATGACTCACCGCTGGTTGGACAGTTTATCAATTCATATGATATCATGCTGCATTTTGGATTCCTCTGCATATACTGTAGATTCATATTTGATGCCGATGCTAGCCATGCTTCTATATTGTGACTATATCAAAATCCACCACAAAGTGCTTTTCCCAGTTTCCCTTCATGCGACAAATCATCGAAAGAGTTGCCAAATGCACGAATGCCTTGAACTTTGACATTTTGGAGGAAGTGGTGGCTTTACATTCTAACATGCATGACATTGGAAACAAAATGGTACTGTAACGCTCCATACTTTGCAATGAATCAACTCATACAAACTTCTCAACCTCTCAGCTTCATATGAAATACATTCCATTCCTGAGTGACATCCCTTTATGTCAGAGACAGAGACAATGTAGATAAGCCTAATATGTGCATTAGCTGCTTCATTTAGCCAGTCATCTCATATGACGTCTTTGGGAGAGGATTCTTTTTTTTTTTTTTAAGAGAGAGAGAGAGAAAACCTTAAACTGACTAAAGGAATCTCACTCATTAAAGTTCAGAAATGGTCCTGCAGTCTCATGCATATAGTGGTTGTGTGACATGTTTGGCTGTTTGCTGAAGTTCAGTGCTTCACTGGATATGAATGGCACATGTTGAGAGGGATGAAACTGGACTCTCATTGGCTGGACTTAAAAGGAACAATAAAAGTGTAGTTAACTATTAAACGGGTCTGTTGTCAGTCTGTCTTTTATTGCCTCCTCTAATTGATACTCACTGGAAAGTCCGAGGGAGAGTCCAGGGGTGAGTCCAGGTGTGAGTTAAAGTGTGAGTCTGTGAATTTAGTATAAGACTGACTACAAATCCTATGTGTGAGTGTACATGTGCATATGAGTGTGAGTGCAGGTAACAGTCAGAGTGTGAGTTCAGGTGTCAGTAAGATATACACTGCAAGACAAAGTAGGAGTGTCACAATCCAAATCCCAGTTTCAACATGCAAGTGTTCTAGTGTAAATCCAAGTCAGAGCATGACAATTTACAAGACTAAGAATAAGTTAAGTTTTACAAGACACAAGTTAATCTCTACAAGACACAAGTTGACTCCATTAGTATTAATAAATATGAGACAAATCTCTCTCTCTATAAGTTTGTGACTGAAAAGTTTCAGTAAGTGGTCAAAGTATCAGTGTTTTCCTGAGTCCAAGAGTGAGTGAATCTTGGTGTGAGTGAAATCTGAGGAGGCTACTCTGTTACTGTTGGTCCATACCTGAGGGCAGAGACCACTGCATTGCATCCAGGCCTGTCGCACTGCAGAATATTTCCAATTCATCGTGTCCAAGGTTACAATTTTAAACACACAAAGCGTATTCATGCTTGAAATAAATGCGGTCAAAAGTCATAAGAAGTGCTATCGAATTCAGACAGCTCTTCCAGTGGGGTCGGGACCACTGGGTGTCTGAGGTGCCTGGCTCTTAGAAGCGCTGATGTGGGGACTTTCCCACTGTGGACTTAAATCAAATTTCCAGAAAAAGAAAGCACTCTTCAAAAACCAGCTCATCAAAAAAAAAAAAAAAAGCAGGACCATCGCAAAGCTTATTAACAGTCCTTCACTCACTCTTGTCCTTTATCATTGTTGCCTTGGGATTAAAGCATCTTTCACAGAACAGATTGTGAAAGTGTGTCATTCTAAAATGTTCATAGCAGTATTTCAGCTCCCACAAATGATAGAAACTAGAACATAATATATGATTTATGAATTCCTTCCATTAGCAACTTCACTGTCCTCTCAGATGATGTTTTTTTGTGTGTGGCTGATTTCTCTAAAAGAAGGTCATCCCTTTCCACTGCCAGAGGCAAATTGATCAGAGATAGTGTTTCAATCGGTCCTCTGTTACAGATAAGGTCGGCTCTCTCAATGTCTAGTTTTTCACCCAGAAACAGTTGTTTGAGTTTCGTCTCCTATCAGGTATCCAGTGGATGAAAAGTAAACTGATATCACTTCACTTCAGCGTGGATTAGGTCCAATCAATGAATCAGATTTAGATTGTTTTTGAGGTTAGGCCATCTCTCCATTTCAATCAAAGGGTCTTTATTCACTGAAATCAACTCACAGAGGGAACAAAAGAGGGGAGATAAGTTTTTCCCAGAATTTGTCTCATAACCAGTGGCTTATCAGTCCAAGCATATGGCCTTTGTGATAGGCCTGGTCCCAGGTGGCTCTGTAACACTGACAATGCTCTACCTCCCATCATGATTACCCAGGCTGCTGCTTGTGAGTGTTGCTGCCAGAGGGAAGCAGGCGGTAGTGGCTGTGACACAAGGTTTGACAGGACATCCTCCAGATTTTAAACTCATCCAGTTTCCTATGTAGCCATTTGCTGACAGTGGTATATGTGATGTCACATTACAAAATAATTCTAGATTTCATTGAGGAAGTGATGCATGAAAAAAACACAACTTTCTTATGATCTCCTGGGTCGTGCGTTCTTGCAGACAGGCGGGCCATGCCAGAACAGATCATCCTATTGTCTTTGTAAATCTACACCTGTTCTTTGACAGCTCAGACAACACAAAACACAGTTTAAAGTGATGTAACTCAGTGAACACCAGACCAGAACCAGACTGCCTAGCTGAGAGCCCTGAAACGCGATGCCCTCTCTGAGACGCCTGCAATATGTCATGCTGTGTCAGGCGGTAAGACCGGCCTGGACTTAGGCTTTCTAAGTGAAGCTCTCCGTGCAGATATTGTGTTACAGGGCTTATCCACTGAAGAAGCGTTCCCCCAAGACCATTTGCTCTGATATGTCATCAGTGCAGAATTTGCACTGCCAAATATAGATCAAATTAAATCTCTGTGGTTAAGAGGAAGGAAAATAAAACCCCATAACTTACATTTTCGAGAGAATCATGTCGACTTGATGTACACTAGTAACTGTTAACTTTTTAGAGGTGTTCTAATGTCAGTTTGATGGTCTGCAACTGTGACCAAGTGAATCATGTGAGAGTATGGGTGACCTCTACTGGTGATTATCCATAGCACATCAGATAAGATAAATAGGATATCAGTGATTTCACTAAATGTAAACTACACGATTTTTTAAACATTGCAATATGTTGAGGATAAATAAAACTCAAGTATGATATTTTGCTTGTGGATGAGGTGAAAACATCTAGCTGACCCTGATCAGGAAGAGCAGCCTCGGTGAAGTGGACCGCTGTGAGTAGGAGAGGAAAGTTTTCTGAGCATCATCTCATTCCGCGTGAGAAGCGCTCAACCATCAGCTCCGCCTGAGCTGTGCAGACCGCTCAACGTTAGTGCACAAAAAAAAAACCTTACATTTGTTCGGACATAAAATAACTCTGTGGTAAGTTATTGCGCTACTTAAAGAAGTTGCCACAGCGACTCGCCAAGTATGTGCGCTGATTGCCCAAATCCTTGCGGAGACGAGGACGCGACCTGCCAAGTTTTGAACGCAGACGAGATGGACTTGGACCGGCGAGATGTGGGTATTTGTCCAAAAGGATGCAGGCTGTCGCTGTCCCGTGAAGACGCGTCCAAAGGAAATCACTGCTGCCTGGACGCACTTCGTCTGCTGACCGACGCGCTGGAGGAGAGGAGCGCAACTCTGGAGCACGACGCCCGGATGGCGCGGCTCAGGTGGGGCCGGAGAGAGCAGTCCCTCCTGGCCCAGGTGGCCACTCTGCAGAGCGAAGCGCAACTCGCTGCCCTCAAGTACCAGCAGAAACTGCACCAGTACATGCTGAACATCAGCAGCATTGCCGAACAGGTCATTGGGTACTACAAGGTGAGAGGAATTGCTTTTATATGATGTTGCATATTTATGATTAAAAAAAAGCAATAACTTTCTGGGCAAATTATGAGTTTGAGTTGTACTTTGTAGGGTCAAGGTCAAGGTTAAGGTAAACTTTATTATCCCCGAGGGGCAATTTGTTATACAGACCAGCACTGAATAAAACAGAGGGGTTAAAAATAAATAAAAAATATAAAATAAATAAAAACAATCGTTCTCACACACGTAAAAAAAACCCACATTTAAAGTTCACATGATGCTATTAAGGTATGTATGTGATAGACAAAAACAATCACAGGTTGTCCGGCTAAAATAAAGGCATCTCTGTTTTTCTTCACTGACTCAGAGTGACTTGAGGACAACTGGGGACATGCAGTGCCAGATACTGGAGAAAGCAACAGAGGGAGAGCCACAGGAGCAAGTCAAAGCATCTGAGGTACGAGAAATACATGACTACTGACGACTGCAGCCTATACCAAATACTGCGAATCCACACCAGCATTTGCAGGTCATTCGTGGAAAATAACCTTTATCCCAAACACCTTGCACTGTGTGTTGTGTTTGAATCCCTGCACCTCACAGTCTTAGTGCCACACTCTGCCCATTAAGCAACACAAGACCACACTTTCCAATTCTGTTGATATTTGGATTAGGGTAAGCGTCTTATAAGCGCCGCGGCTTCTTGTATACATAGATTCAGTTGTGCTCTCACCGACTGCTGCTTGAGCTCTGGCTTAACCTGCTATCACACGATCCTTTGTGCAAATGTTAACTTTGGGATTCCATGCACAGTGTATGCTGTCGGGTGGTAACAATCTCTGGCCTTGTTGTTTGTCATTTCACTGTGTGTGTGTGTGTGTGTGTGTGTGTGTGTGTGTTTTATAAGGTTATTAAAACCATGGATCGTTGGTTTTTATAAATATCAGGTTTAATATCACATACATTAAAAAGGAAAGCAATAAAACAATACTGTCGCTGTAATTCAGGTTGCAGCAATAAACAGTGGCTGAGGCCCACTCTCATTCACAGCACAAAGACCTCTGACTTCCAAGACAAAAGAGGTTGGAGGAGGGACTAAGCATGTCTGAGACTGTATCCTGTTTTGTCCGAAGTCAAGGTGAAAGATGCTTCTAAAAAGTGGTCTTTGACCCGGTCTTTGGGTCACAGGAGATCTAATGTCATTTTTGGCCACGTCTTCAAAAGCTCCTCTGGATTTCTTTCTGGGTGGTGTCTTCCCCTTGGGAAACTGAGGGTCAGCATACCTTATCACATTTCAGCCGTAGTCCACAGCCGTACAGACATTTCTGTTGGCCAGGGGCTCATGTCAAATAAAAAGGGGAAAGAAGAAGGAGTCACCAGATACTGTGATATTAGAGTAGAAATGATGGTAAACAATTCTTTATAGAAATAACTCTTTGGGAGTGACAGGGCAAACAGGTATGGGCTGTTGACGTGCTAGAAGAAAAAACAATACTATTGTTAATGTTTTCTTGGGTTAAAGGTTATCCATTGTCTGTTGGCAAAAATGAAAATTTCATTGAATTGTTTACAACCATATGACAATGCTTAATTGATTAACTGAACTTGATCGAGACAGTTTTTGACTACTATTGAGCCATTGTCGTTTCAGGGAATCGTTATTAAACCATCCCATATGGCTCTAACTGACAAATCAATTTATAATAGCCACTTTTGTGTCAGTAAGCTCAGTTTGTGTTATTAAGCCTCTGACCAGGGACCTAATGTTGTTTGGGCCACGGGTGAGGTTGGATGGGTTTAATCCTGGTAATGGTCACATAAAGTATCTCTAATTGCCTGCAGCATGCTGTGAGTGCGATAGACTCACTTTCGATTAATGTGGAAAACTGTTTGCTCTCTTCTGCCAGTGCTGGGCAGCGACATGGCATCTTTTTTCAGACCTCGTCTAAAGACCCACTTCTTGTTTCTTTAATAGTTTTCTCACCGTTCCTCTCACCTTTGCTTCCCAAATGGATTTCCCAGTGCTCGAGAGCTGTGCAGTTCATCAAAGAAAGTTTAGCAGTTTAGTGGAAATCCGCTTTGTTGGAAAAGTGGTGTGTCTTCTGTTTGCGAGGACAATTCAGTTTGATTGGACGGCTGATTGAGGGGATCCCAAAGGTAGTTATGATCTGTCACATTCCATAATGGGGTACCCTTTGTGTGTTTCGGGAAAACAAGCCTAATTGGTGCACTGGTTGGCTTAGTCAAATGGACTGTGGAGTTGCTACACTTTGCCTAATGGTTAAAGCTCTGATTCAGAATATTGCCTTGTTGGCTCGATTGTTTAAAACTTATAGAAAAAATAAAAAAGAGCGTTTGAGTCCATTGTTGTAGTGGCTCAAACACTTCTGCTGTCCCTGTTTTCATTAAGCAGTAATCCAGGGAACTTTATTGTCAGTGATCCTGTAGGCTGCTGTAGAAAATGCCTTGCCGAAAGCTGCATTGTGCACGTGTGTGTGTGTGCGCGTGTGTGCGTGTGTGAGTGAATGCGAGAAAGCGAGACAACAGACAGACAGAGAACGATTGTGAGATTGCAGTGGGCAGTTAACATTGTGACATGATGCGAGTCACATCATGTTTTTCCGTGCACCTAGACCGAGATGTGCTGATCCAGATCCAGCTGATTGTCTTCTCGCTGGTCTGACGTTAGTAAATGCAATCACTGGCTATGGGTGAGTCAGTCAGTTCTGCTACGTTGGGGAGGGATAATGGAAGCAAGACGTGGCTTTTAGGATTAATCACCATTGCAAGAACATAACGTTGCCGTCATTTTCCCATGTACTTTGCCCTTGAGTTTGTTTAACATAACATGAAAATGCAGATGAAACCACAACTGATTGCCTCTCCTATTATCAGCTATTGGAGTCAGCTAAAAAGTTTGAATACTGTATCATATTTTATCTTACAATGGATAAATATTTTCAACATATATTCCCAAAGCTGCTGTAAATGTCTCTTGTGCCTATGTAGAGAAAAACTCTATTAGGCTTTTGTGTATGAACCCGGACTGTGTCTGCCTCACTAACACTACTCTAGAGAAGGGCCATTGACAGAAACATTAAGGCTTTTCACCTGTTCGAGAGGGGGAGTACAGTAGCGAGAGTAGAGAGAGGGGAAGGGAAGAGGGAGGGAAGAGTGGTGGGACTACATAACTCAAGTATCTGTGTCATCAAAATCCAATCTTGTGTGACAGGGACGAAAGCAGGCCATTTTGTTTGGTTCCATAACAAAAGATGACAAGAAAAGATTGCTCTGTGACAGGAGAAAAGATAGATTTATGACCTCCACTTTCATGTCGGCTGATTTGATTTGATTTGATTATTATTCTTTTTTCTTTTAGCCAAGAGGCGAGTCCTCGAACAGAAGATGATTGCTAATAAACAACTGAATATCTCTTCCCCAGTGAGCAGGGGTGTTGGCCTGGATGAAAAAAAATATCCAATTTAGCTACCTTGGAAATATTGAAAAAAGTCACTTTTGTGAATTGTGGCACACAGACAGCAGCAGGCGTCTCATGGCCACATGCAGTGGACGTACTGTAGGACACCGCTTCTGTATTGGTATCAATTGTGACACTGTCTAGACAGCTATATAGGCTCTTTGTGCTCCGATTCACTCAAGCACTTTGTCAGTCCAAAATGGAAAAATGGTTGTAGCGGAGCTGACTACTGGTTGTCCAGCTGGGATGACTTAACCACGCCCCCCAGTCTGCCACATACCCCCACCGCCCGACTTAGGCCGGGGAGCCCTCCGGTAGGGCTGGGCAATATATCGATATTATATCGATATCGTGATATGAGACTAGATATCGTGATATCATATGTCATAAGTGTTGTCTTGTCCTGGTTTTAAAGGCTGCATTACAGTAAAGTGATGTCATTTCCTGAACATACCAGACTGTTCTAGCGGTTCTATTATTTGCCTTTACCCACTGAGTCATTATATACACATTTCTGATGAGTATTCATCAAAAATCTCATTGTGTAAATATTTTGTGAAAGCACCAATAGTCATCCCTACAGTATTGTTGCAATATTGAGATAGAGGTATTTGGTAAAAAAATATTGTGATATTTGATTTTGTTCATATGGCCCAGCCCTGGTTGCAGGGACTACTAGAATCATCATACTGGTGTGATTGTATGCATCAAAGGGTTAAATCGAGCATTTATGAAGTGCTTTAGAGGAGATTTCAAAATATCGAGATATATATTGTGTATTGCGAAAAATATCTAACCTAAAAATACCGCAATATTATTTACAGGCCATATCTCCCAGCCCTACCCTCCGGCCTATGTTGAGGTGCTGAAACGTGGCTGGGGCACCGAACAAACCGAAGGGGAGAGTGAAAAATTGGTACAACCCGTACGGAGTGGAGAAAGTCGATTTTTCCCAGAACTCCGCGTCCCGGAGCTGGTGGGCATAGGCGTAGGGATGACCGGCACTGTCAAACTCCAGCCCCCGGAAGCCCTGGACGGTCCAGCCTTCCTCACCACGGTGTAGTCCTGGTGCGCTGCTGCCGGCAGGCTGTGCACCGCCAGCTGTGCCTCCCTGGTGAGCAAGGGCAGCAACCACAGAGCCCGTTCCTTGGTGGTCCACCCACACACAGCCGCCGACAGCTCGAACGTGGCGAGGAAAGCCTCTGCGTCGTTCTCAGGCGTCATCTTCGGCAGGTTGGCCGGGGCAGATCGTGGCCGATCGTCGGCTGCTTGGGTCTGAGTCACGGCCAGGAGTGTCTGCGTCTGCTGCTTGCGGCACGGCCGTCTGGGCCTCCTGCATCATCGCCAGACGGCCGATCAGGTTCTCCAGGGGGATCTGTGTTCCTCTGCCATGACCCTGTTCAGGTGCCAGTGTAGCGGAGCTGGCTACTGGGTGAAGGCAGAAGGGACACACGATGACTGATAATGTCCAAACCTCTCCGGCACGCCGGGATTTATTAACCACAAC
>CABFOP010078399.1:3360-14154 GCA_900683385.1 Anoplogaster cornuta
GCCCTTGTACTTGTTAT
This sequence comes from Anoplogaster cornuta, assembly GCA_900683385.1. Lineage (NCBI taxonomy): Eukaryota > Metazoa > Chordata > Actinopteri > Trachichthyiformes > Anoplogasteridae > Anoplogaster > Anoplogaster cornuta. The sequence continues at coordinate 3,378 of CABFOP010078399.1, forward strand.
CTTGGTGATATGGGAACTCAGGCGTATATTCTATGCGGTGAGAGTGACATTCATGTTGTTGGAATGAATGTCGAAGATAAACCTCACAGCCGTGCCCTGTCCCACACAATGTGTGTGTGTGTGTGTGTGTGTGTTTGTGTGTGTGTGTGTGTGTGTGTGTGTGTGTGTGTGTGTGTGTGTGTGTGTGTTTGTGCTAACCTTGACGTTATTTTTGGTGTCCAGTCCTTGGATGAAACTGGATAGACTGTGAAAGAAGCGGTCAGCTGCAGTGCCCTGGAGGGTGGGCGAGAGAGAGAGAGAGAGAGAGATAAGGAGGATGGAAGAGGGAGACTTGTTTGTTCATGGGTAAACCCACAAGGATAAGACATGCATGACATTAGCCAACGTTCATCAAGCCGAGTTTTGAATTTACTGTTAATTAGCTACTGCTTTAAACCATGGTGACTTTGGAGTGAAGTGTCTCAACTCTGACTCACTGAGCTGAATTTAGCTCTTGATGACCGTGGCTCCATAATAAATACCAACACTAAGTCCACATGATGAAATAAGTTTGTTCTGACAGTCCGCTACGGTACCTAACAGTAACGTTATGTCTTACTCTCTCCAGACGGAAGCGCCTCCGGAGCTGAGCGATCGCGTCATCCACGTCATCGCTGTGGGGGAGGAACTGAGCGCTCCTGGCGCCCAATGAGAATCCACCGTATCTGTTTGAAACGTACTCATTTTAATATAGCGGAAAGAAGCCATTCAGTTCAATACTATAAAAAGCGGAAACGTGCCCAAGCTGGATAATGTCTGAAAATGTACCTGAACTCATTGACCCAAATCTTGTTCTTCAAGCTGTGAGGGAAGAAAAGTGATTTGAGTTGCTTTGAATGGAAATCGAATACAATGAGGTGGTTTCAAACATTCAGTCATTATGAATACAATCACAGGGACAATTAAGAACTTGACCCAGAACAGAAATGTGTTGTGATGTAAGATGAGCGTTACCTTTTGCCGATGATCTGAGCGTAAGTTTTCACCAGGTAGTCGGAGACATTTCTGCCAGTAAGGTTCTGCAGAGTGTCTGTTTCACTGATCTTCACCTGGATACACACAGACAAATCATCTGTCAATGTGTGTGTGTGTGTCTGTATGTGTGTGTGTGTGTGTGTCTGTATTGTGTGTGTGTGTGTGTGTGTCTGTATGTGTCTTACCTGTGGCGGTGGCAGCCCTCCGGCGCCGGGCGGACACTCTGGCAGCATCTTCTTGCGTCCGTCGCAGCTGCACTCACACAGCGGAGAGGGATTCTCCATGGTCCAGTTCCCCGTGGCGAACAAGTCCGTCACACTCTGAGAGACCTCCGGTACCGACCACTCGTCCTCTAGCGCTGTACAGGGAGCATCGCTGCAACACAGAGAGGCAGGGAGTTACACATGTTGATCAGGTACTATGGTATCGTTTTTAGAGGAGGAAATACCGTTACAACAACCAGTAAAACAAAAAAGACCGTACAAAATGAAGTGAAGTGACAGAACCTAACTTGGAACCTGAAGTGATCAAGTTAGACCGAGGTCACTTTCACGTCTTCCAACTTGAGTGCATTTCTGTTTTGTGTGTTTGTATTATTTTGTATTTTTATTGTGAATGCTGATGCTGTTAACGTGTATTTCGTTTTCTTGAGCGGTAATACAACTCACGGTATGGGTTCTCCCTTCATGCAGCGCGTTCCGAAGCCGGGCTTTTCAGTCAGCGCTCCCAGAAGCTTGTTGGTGTGAGCGTCCTCAGGTCTGTCGTTACTGCAGAGACAGATACCGGGAAAAAGAAAAATGCGTGGCTGTGAGTTGAAGGCTACAAGTAGAAACGTGAATTATTTGTACAGATGAATGGATGGACAGAAAGACAGAATGCAGACAGATTTTTTTACCTGATGAAGGTAAACTGTTCTTCGTACATGCCAGGCTGCAGGGCCAGACTCGGGTACTTTCCAAACGGAGGAACAATTAGGCTGAACACCAGGGCAATGCACACAAACACAGCCGGGAGGACAATCTGGAAAACAACATCGTCCTTACTTGTTAACAATGTGGACCAATAGATGTATACGGAAATAGTTTTGTTAACAAATATACAGCACTGTGGCAAAGCTTTTATTTTTCAAGTCATAAGGTCCTAAAGTCATACCTAAAACCATTCATTCATAGCCCACATGTTTCTGTACTGTTGCTTTATTTCCAAGAAAATCCTGCAGCACTAATGTAGATTCAAGACAGACAGACTTCTACAGTGGCTCCCGCTGCACATGCACACATATAAGCAGTATAGCATTGGGCGTACCTGAGCGAAGAAGCCCTTCCTGGAGCGTCGTGCGTAGAGGAATCGTTTCCAGAGGAGAGCAACGAACTGCTGTCTCTTCAGACTCCAGCCTTTGACCTGGTAGGAACCTTTACCGTCGGCACCACCCAGCCAGTCTGTCTCACGGGACTCTAGACAGACAGATGAGGACAGACGAGTGTGAGCTTATGGCAGATGAACATGATGTGATGAATTCATCTGATAGGATTGCAAACTACATGAAAGTTTTTTTTTAGATCAGATCTGTGCCATAGAAAAATCTGATCTTTTGTCACTGATTTTTTTTATTTTTTACAAATGACAGCAACACGACAGCACTACATTGCACTGCATACTGGGTAGTGCAGTTCTACCTGGGTCACCTTCAGAGTCGTTGAAATCGAAGGTGTCATCCTCAGTGAAGGGCTTCAGGCAGCTCTGGTGGTCTCCGAACGCATGGCGACGACGAGTCCTGGTGGGCACCACTCCATCTGCAGACGCAGGACGGTCCACAAGTTCATTTGAGTGTTTTCAGTGTTTTGTTTTGAGCTACGGTCCCACCATAAACCCTCCGGCCTCTGATCCCCGACTTTCTGACCTGCCCAATACTGATCACTGCGTTGTTTCTCATGTATTTGTGAAATAAGGGTTTAACGATCATGCTGTAAATCTTTCTTTGCTAATGGTTGAACTTAATAAAGGATCATTATCATACAGAAAAGAGAATTTGCCATAAATCTCACCTGAGAGCTCAACAGCATCCACTCCACTGTCCTCGGCAACTTTCAGGAAAATCTGCAGATATAAGATAAAAACAAACAATGATCTTTCTCGACTAATATGAAGCCAAGGGTAATCGTGTGTGAAAAATCAAGGCAAACAACAAACAGAAATCACTTTTTTATTCAGAAAAACACTCCGCAAATAAACTGTGTACCACTCCTTACCTCCTCCAGGGTGGTATCAGATATCCCGTAGCTCGATATCCCCAGGTCAGTGAGTCGGTCGTCGATCTCGTGGAAGAGCTCTACGAAGGCGCCGTCTTTAGCCGACTGGTAGGGCAGGACGTAGGTGATCTCGTGGCCCAGGTCCTCCACCAGCCGAGCCTCGGGAACATGCTTGAAGATCACATTGGAGATGAGGGACACGTCTGGAGGGCGGAGAGAGGTCGGTGAGAGGGCATACAAATCATCATCCCAGTCATCGTTATTATGTCCATTTTATATATCTCTTATATACCAAAAGACACCAAAGGGTCCAGAGAGGCTAAAGATCTACTGTTGCTGAGTCCAACTTTCTCTGGCGCTCGCTTGCTTCTGTTTTGGTGTTTGTATTTCTTTGGCGAAGTTTTCGATTCCTAACTTCTGGTGGGAGAAGTCTAGATACCTAGTCTAGTCGATGGGGTCTCAATTAGGAGGGATGAGACGCTCTGAAATCTGTCTTACCGATGGTGGTGGTTTCGCTCTCCGGTTCGCTGCCCAGACCAGCGTCAGAACTGCTCTCTGATACGCTGTCCTCCTGAACCACGGGGAGAAGAAATAAACACATTTACAAAAAGACACCCTTTTCATCTTGCTACAAAACCCTTGTAAGTGAAGCTCGACAATTACACCAGGGAACATTTTGTCCATATATCCCTTTCACTTCCCCATGACCTGCCTTTACAGACAGTATGACATGATACGACATGATAAACAGCGTTTACTCGGAGAAAGAGGCCGAGAGCAAGACAAAAGTATTCCCCTTTGCATCTGCCTCACCTTTTCGGCCTTCTTGCTGTAGGAGACGGTGCTAGCAGAGTTCCTGCAGGACTGGAGCGCCAGGTCGTAGTCCCTCTTGACCAGGGTCAGGTAGTAGCCCGTCCCCAGCTGGGTCTTCAGGAAGAGAGAGGAGCCCACGCAGCACAGCTTGCCGTGGGAGATGATGGCGATGCGGTCGCCCAGGATGTCGGCCTCGTCCATGTGGTGAGTGGACAGGATGATGGTGCGACCTGAGAGAGAGAGGGATGGCGCAGATTAGAAGGCTTTCAAATGTCAGGTAATTTATATTAGACTAGAGTGAGTGGGACAGGGTTTGAAGACAAGATATCCCATGCTGTTTTAAGATCTTTGCATACAAAATAGTAAATTTTTTAAGGATGGAGTCATCTACCCTGATGGATGATGGATAATGCTCATCATGTTTACCTTGTCTGTATTTGAGCAGAAGGTCCCAGATGCCCCTGCGTGCATAGGGGTCGACTCCGGCGGTAGGTTCATCCAGGATCACAACCTTTGACCCCCCAACGAAGGCCAGGGCCACTGACAGCTTCCTCTGCATGCCTCCTAAAGACACGTACAAGTAACACACTTTTTGTTTGAGTAACCGAGTAACACTGAAATACATTTCTGTGAGAATCTGAAACTCAAACTGACCAGACAGAGTGCTGGTGCGGGACTGTCGTTTGTCGGGCAGCCCGACGTCATTCACAATCTGCTCCATCTCGGCCTTAACCTTGTCCTCCGACAGGCCCTTCAGACGGGCATAGAACCAGATGTGTTCCTCCACTGTCAGCCTGAGGAACATCAATATATCACACGATTATCAGTCGGTGTACAGTGTAAACCGGGGATATTCAACCATGTGCCACGCAAAATGCATTGATCTTCCAAAGATGCACCACCAATCACCGAAGATCCGATCACCGAAAACCACCTCTGAATGTGATCAGCATTGCATTTGGGCACATTAACAAGTGTAACTACAATGCCTCTCCAGTCGACACACACAGCAGTGACACGTTCATAATCTAATAACAACACTACCTAGATAAAAGATAGAGTGGTGAAAGGTACATGTGCGACGTGGACACACACTCACAGTTCTAGTGTGAGTTAAAGTTCAATACATAATATTTCATACGTACATGCTGAAGAGTACATTGTGCTGGGGACAGACGCCCAAGTTCTGCCGGATGGTGCTGAGTTCAGTGCGGATGTCCTTACCAAGGATGTAGGCTGTACCAGAGGTGGGCGGGAACAACCCTGTCAGGATTGACCTATAAGGAACCAGGCAGGGGCAGGATAACCAATCGAGTCTCAGGATGTGGTCTTGTCAGCTCTAACTGGGTTCTAAATGTATTCTAATTCAATTATACTCTATTCTGAGCAGTACTGTAATGTGTGTATCTTACATAGTAGTGGTCTTGCCAGCTCCATTGTGGCCCAGGAAGGAGGTGATCTGTCCTTCGTAGAACCCCAGGCTCAGACCGTCCACAGCCAGTTTGTTTCCGTGGCTGTAGACCTTCACCAGGTTCTTGATGTACACACCCGGCTCGACGTGGGACGGCTCCTCCTCAATGCACACCGCTGCAGAAAGAGACGAGAAACACAACAGCAATGAAATGAACTGAGGTTTGAGAAGAACCCGGAAGCTTCTGAACTAACTGCTCTACAAAAAAAGGCTTTGATATGGTTCGTAACATTTTGTTAATTTAGTTTCATGGCTGTGCACTTTTGCTTTTTGAGAACCTCCCCATCTTTAAACTAAAAAGGGAGATTAGACAATCACGTTTTATACCTTCAGCGTTGCCCTTTTTTCCCAAAGAGGTGGAGATGTTCTGGTTCTCCTTCTCTCCACACCAGTAGGTCTTGGTGAAGGGAAAATACCAAGGTCTGGGGATCCCATACTGGCCTGGGGGGGCAAGAAAGTGAATGTACTCTCTCTGAATATGTATTATACTGTACATTCATCGGATTTAGTTGGTTCTGATTACCATTCAGCAGTGCAATCAGCATAAACGTGGCCCATGACTCACCAGGGAACACGGCTTCGAAGTACCAGGTCATTATTCCGTAGAGCACAGCGTCAAACAGCATGAGGCAGATGGAGGTGGTCAGGTTGTAGCTGTCGTCCTCCAGGGGGCTGGCCAGCAGGTTGGACCACTGGATGCCCACCCCTTGCTCCTCGAACAGGGCAAAGTACTCACAGCCAAACCCAAAAGCCACGGGGGACAGCAGGCTCTGAGGGAGGGCAAGACAACTTGAACTCAAAGGGACTTGAACTCAAAAAACAAGTAAATCTAATTTGTATTCCTAGCTGCGTCTGCAATTGCTCTCCACGCACCACTACGACTTTAGCCCCGAAGCCCACGTAGTCTTGCCAGGCGACACACAGCACATAGGGCAGGTAGAGGGTGAAGTAGATGATGCCGCCGCAGGCCGCCGCCAGGTTGGCCCGAGAGAACAGGGTGCTGATGAGGAAGCACTGCATGATGGTTACCACGCCGAAGGAACCCAGGAAGAGAAACACCACGCCCGGGTCACTGTAGGGCAACAGGTTACCCATCTGTGCAGAGAGAGGGAGAGAAAGTTAAATGGATTGTGTTTGACGACATTTCTAAGACGATGGGAGCGTAGAGGAATGTGAATTCAAGGTGTATAGACGCTGGTACGTCCCACGCCCACCTTCAGTATCACGACCAACAAGCCGGCGCTGATCAGCAGCGGGATCAGGCTGCTGATGAACCAGCTGAGCCACAGGGTGCCATTGTTCAACCCCATGATCCGCATGGTCTCCTTGAGCCGCGCCTCCTTCTCGTACACGATGCCCTTGATGATGATGGCCACCGAGTACATCCACGCCAGCGTCATGAAGAGAGGCATGGACCGACTCATCACCCGCAGGAAACTGTGTAATGAGAGAGAGAGAGAGATAAGGATGATGTTTGCTATCCATCTAGAGCAGTGCTAAGGAGGTATGTGAAGAGTCATGAATCAGTCGTGTCCTACCATTGCAAGTACCTGTACAGGAAAAGATAAATCATGAACCTTATCTCGTTCTGTCTCTAAAACACTACTGTGGTCACCTACATGTCATCAACATAGCAGGGGTAGGGCATCTGCTGGATGTAAATGCCTGTCTTCTCCTTGGAGCCGGTGACAGCTCTGATGATTCCTTGCTCTATGACATCCTGCAGGTAGGAGAACCCCCCCCAGATGTAACGCAGGTCTTCGAAGGGGTCTGCCCTAGGACCGGGGTCCCAGTACCTGCGGCACAAGATGAGATATTACTACTAATACGTAGTAGAGGTTCCTCAACAGGTGTGCTGCTCGCTGGATTCGCGCCCCTCACCCGTCCTTGATCTTGTTGGTCCTCTCCACGTTGTCGATGTCCATCCGGATCTTGTAGTTGACGTTGGGAGGCAGGTCGGCGCCGTTGCTCTGGGTGATGTCGGGAAACACGATCCCTGCCCAGAACTTCTGGTTGTCCAGGAGGCCCATGGACGTTTTGACCAGTCGCTCCTCGTTAGCTACCGGCTCCAGCTTGTCTAGGTTCACACACTGGCAGGGAATGGGAGAGAGGAAGAGACATTGTTTGATTGGACTCTGATCAGGAGAGAAGATGTTTCTTATTAGTTGATGTTGTAGGACAAGTAAATTGTGTCTGAAGCAGGAGTGACACCTAGTTATGCAAGGCTGAAAAATGATCATGAAAATTGTAAATTCCTCTGGATATCAGCTGAATGCCTGAAATGTATTTTGGAGCCACCCTGGTTTAGGGAATTGGTATGAGTCTTAATCTTCCACATCAACTAAGCAACAAATGATCCTAACAGATTCTGCGCATTGCTCACAATTCTTGTTATTGTTCAGAGTTTGGTAACACACATCTGTGAATTTCACCTATTACAAAAATGCAAATACCCTGGATGGACATTAAGTAACGACTTCAGCATTTCTTGAGACCTCCTACAGATTTGCCTCTCACAAAGAAATACGCTGAACTGACCTTCCCCACATACTGAATGAGTTCAAACTGCCTACAGCGTGAGTACTCCTAATGCTGTAGGACTAACTGTCCTCAAGTCTGACGTCAGAAGCTCCCCTTTATAAAAGATTGTTATTGTATTTCTAATTTGGAAAGAGACAGAGGCAGATGGGGAACCGATTGGACACAAACAGGAGACTGGATTCAAACCCACAAGGTCATGGGTTATTAAGATCATCAACTTATCTTTGGCGTCATTTAGCATTAAACCATGATGTTTATTTAATGTTTATATAAGTAGGGAAGGGACATCTTGACCTGAATGGAAACTACTGGATACAGTTGTGTGATGGAGACAACTTAAGAGCCATACATATGTGTCTTTGATGACACTGTCCCTATAATATACTTAGATAACAAACACATATACAGGCAACTGAAAATGCATGTGGCCCTTGCGCTCACCTCCATAAAGCGTGAGATGGTCTGTATGGCCTGGTCGGATTCGTTGAAGACGTCTCTCCAGGTGTAGGCGGATCCTGCAGGTCTCTGGTCCTCTGAGGCCTTGGACAGGAAATGCGACACGTCAGACACTCGCCACTCTGTCTCGCTGAGCTGGGCGTTGAGGAACGCAGCGCTGGCGTTGTTCTGGAGCAGGGTCTGCAACAGGAAGGAGACAGAGAAAACACATTGTTTATTTACAGTAGGCCTGGGGGGAAAGGATGTACAGTAAAAGTGTACATCATTAACAATGTGGTCTGTGTACCAAACATTTCAAAGTGCCACCAAGTCCATGCCTTAATTATCACAAGGCTTAAAAATCCTTTGTAACCTGCTTCAGGTTCAGCTATAACACAGAAAATGTCAGTAAAACAACAGTAAATAACAAGTTGTTGCATAATCACTCCATGGCTTTAGGTGTGTGTGAGTGTGTGGGTCTGTGTGTCTATTTGTTTGTCTTGTTTGTGGTCTGGTTTACTGTCCTTTGCCTTCTGAGCGTCCTATTCTCTTCTGGCCTTCAGCCTTATAAATCCATTATCTCCATGATGTCAGCCATTATCTCAGTTCCCATAAGAAGCAGATCTATTTATGGCCGACACAGACAGTCTGATGTCACGGTGGGAATGTAGCTGGAGGCTTCACATAATACCACACAAGCTGATGGGGAATATATACCCAGATATTTTCAAAACACATCAGCAAGAACCGAGTGAAAATAAAAGAATAAGGTTTGAAAGTTGATACCAACCATTAATATGAATAACTGGTAGTTCCTTATTTATATTGCAAAAAGACTTCAACGGTCTTAAAAGTAGGCTCATCACTTCGCAACATCAGATGAATTGAGCACATCTTGTGTTTTCAAGTGTTCAAGATGCATTCAACAATAATTATGCCGAGGCCTTCATGTTGGGAAGGTTATTCTGCAATATCACTTTAGACCATTAGGTGGCAGAGGTGCTTGTGTGATCTACATAGGGAAGCTGGAGATGAGCCCTGCATATTTGTAATGCTACACGCTTTGTCTGAATGAAATGATGATTTTATGATGATACTTGAACTATCTGTCTGTTTATCAGTCTGACTGCCTGATGTTCTGCTTCTCTCCTCATGTTTACACCCAAAAAGCCCCACCAGTAGAACAGATTGATTTCTAAATGAGTGCCAAAAACACTAGACATAGTATTGATGTTTAATTTGATCTGTCTCTGTCTTTCTCCCTTGCATTCCTTTACCTCAACATGTGCTTTCTCAGCTTGGAAGGGACCCACATCAGTATAGTCTCTTGTTGTGGGATACAGGCTCATTCAGACAGGTTGTAAACTGTTGTCACATGTGGACCCCTCACAGAAGTAAGTCCATGATCTACTCAGGGTACTGATCCTGAGCTTTTGGAACTAGCTGGTCCTCCCTTTGTGAGTCACGTCAAACACATAATTATACTTTAGTCCCGGAGACGCACAGATTACTATCTTTAAACTCCCATCGAGACAGGAACATTACGGACTGCACAGCTCTGATATCTGTGGGTCAGTGTAGTTCTGTGTGTGTGTGTCCCTAAAGGTAGGGATTGCTTGCTATGCTGGTTTTCACTAAAGGAAAATTCATAGCACAAATATATGAGGTCTGCAACCTTATGTGACTTTATTCTCATTAAGACCTGTTGGTTTATACTTATTTATGTTTAATTATGTTGTGCTTTGGGTTGCATTATTGTAAGAAATATGCTCTATGAATACATAGACACAGTAAAATGTTTGCTGGTCTTATTCTGGGAATGGTCTTCCTCTCTGTTTGTGTGTGTAGGAGTTCACGTGTGTCGGTACACTAAGTACATGTATGTACAGTATACACAAGGTGAATATATTTGTGTGTGTACAGTGGGGTCCAAAAGTCTGAGTCCACTACCAAGAACTGTTTGTTTTCACCATTTATCAACAACATTCAAATATGAACACATGTATGGTCTTAATACACAGTGTGAATTGTTTTAGTCTTTTAACAACTAATACCAGATATTGACTAACTTAATATGGTCCTCTGAAAATTATGTAATTTTGTTTTAGAAATATAATTTGACTAAAAATTATTATTATTATTATTCTTATTATTTTGGATAAATGATGAAACAAAAGAGATCTTGGTAGTGGACTTTTGGGCCTCTCTGTGTGTGTGTGTGTGTGTGTGTGTGTGTGTGTGTGTGTGTGTGTGT
>CABFOP010078618.1:2518-12789 GCA_900683385.1 Anoplogaster cornuta
CACTTCTCCTTCGGGAACAGGCGGGGGAAGGGTAAGAAAACAAATCCGACCATGTGCGACCTAACTTTCATTCCGGTCATCAGAGGGCCGATAGTCTCCAGAGAGGCCATGGAGCGAACGCACAGCTGCACGCACAAAAACAGGACGCCGTTACGTCACGATGTTTCCCCAACCTCAACTGATCTGACATCTTGACCTACATCTTCCGTTTGGGTAAAAGCGACGGGGCCTCTGCTAGCTCACCTCGTTGTCGGAGATCACGTGGATGAGGCGGATGGCGCTCTTGGGCACGGCGTTGTTCTTGTGGTTGAGCGCCGCCAGGACGCGGGGCAGGTGGCCGAGAGGGGGGACCTGGTCGGCCAGCTGGCTCTGCGTGCTGAACAGACACACCGCCGCCGTGGTCACCGTCTCCAGCGCCTCACCCTGCAGGAGAGAGAGAGAGACCAGAGGCGTCGGTGAGAAGTGAATTATAGCCGGCATAAGAAAACAGAATTGTGATCTTTGTTTCTCACGTTGGGGTTGTTCTTCTCCAGCAGCTCGGTGAGCGTCTCCAGGAGGGACACCAGGAACTCCCGCGGTTTGCGCAGGACCCAGCCCGGCTGAGCGATGAAGATGCGCAGGAAGACTCCGCCCACTTCCAGCTCGCCCTGTCCGGCTCCATACGCCACGGTGAAGTCTTCTGGCAGCTGAACACACGATTAGTTTAATGTCTCATTGGAGAGGGATGGGGGATGTACAGTAGAGTGGCATGTGGTGGGTTGGTGTGGGGAGAAATGGGGTTAATGACTGTAAAATTGGTAATGTTATGGCAGGATTGTACAAACTGTCTCAATAAAAATGTCACATTCAAGCATATAATAATAATTCCTTGGATTTATATAGCGCCTTTCTAAATACCCAAGGCGCTTCACATAGTGTGGGGGTCACACCTCATCCACTACCATATACAACACATGGCACTTCTAAGGCATCTATGCATGATTGCACTTACTCTCCAGTTCACATCAGGATTATCCTTCTGCTGTTTAAAGTGCCTGGAAAAGATGAGAAAGTAAAGTACATGATATGAACATAATTTAAGACAGCTATGGTGGATACTGGACTATCTCACGGCTGTCATCCTGTTGGCTACCAGTAAAACAGTTTAACTGGACAGTATGTCGTACTCAAGCATCATCTCTCGGACAGTGGTGGAGACAGTCTCCCTCGAGCTGTCGTTCCAGATTAGCTCGGGGTTCTCGTGCGTTCCCTCAAATATGTGCACCGCCGCCTCGGCGTTGTCTCGCATGGCATCCATAAACACACCGGGCAGGAAGCGGATCAGCGTCAGCCGCACCTGGCAGAGAGCGGGTGATGAAAGGGTTTAAATATGAAGCATCCAGATAGAACCACTGTGAATATTAAAGTGTTTCTGTCAATTAAACAGATTGCAACAAGTACACGTCGTCGCCCACAAATGATGCAAGCACCCCTTGGGCCGATCGGTATCTAGAGGCATTACTGATGCACCATGCAGCTGTCTGGGCACAGAGGTCCAGAGAGCAGTGGACTCACCTTGGGCCCAACCAGCTTGTCTGAGGTCATCTTGGAGAAGAGCTCTGCGGTCTGCGAGCGAACCTGCGGGTGTGTGGAGTTACAGAAGAGGTCCAGCAGGTAGATCAGAGCACCTGGAAGACCACCGGGACAGAGAGGTTACAATGAGCAGCCGAACACAATACTATTCACACCAACAAAAATGTACTGTAGTAGTACACTGACCTTTGGCCATCGCCTCTTTCACTATCTTTGTATTGGAGGTCAAGGCATACAGGGTTTCCAGCACAAGTTGCCTGCCTAAAAGTAGCAAAAAGAATAAAATGCACAATGTTTTTCCTGCAAAGACACAAAATTATGTAAATACAATGAGTTGTTTTCTGTCTGAATGAGTAGGTGCTCTTACTGGAAGGGAGAGAATGCAGCAGCACCAGAAGGTTGGACAACACCAGGGACTCTGCAATGTTGCTCACACACTCTTGGTTGGCTGTCACAGTATTCACAACCTATTGGGGGTAACCGATTCAAATATAAGACCATCTGTTTCTTTCGGTGGAAATATGGATTATGAAGCGTTTGGCTGTACCTCCAACGCCAGCTGCTGCACTCGACCAGCTCCGTGAACCCGCAACAAGGAGAAGAGCAGCTTGAAATGGCCGATGCACTCTGTCTCTGAACCTGTCGTCATACAGAGAGAAACTGCTTAGAAGGAGACCACCGAGCAGAATCCATCCATTCACAAAACAGGATATTTGTGCCAGGACTGTCATGTCTCACCAGGGTTGTTCTTGATGACGTTACGGAGGGCCTCCAGGGCCATCTCGGCGAAGCGGAGCCTCTCGGCGTGCTGCTGGGACTCCACCTTGTTACTCTGGCTCATGGCCAGTAAAGTGTGGAGGTACTGGGCCTGGGAGCCGACGTAGTCCAGAAGACTAGCCGCAAACACCTTGGGAAACTTAACACAGAGGGTAGAACACACCGTTATAGCATGGCCTGCTAAATGAGAAAGAATACTGATGATGAAATCTGATATTAGGTAAAGCTTAGTTCAATAGTATTATACCGTATAGGGACGAATGATACAATGAGCAGATTGAAAGTGGCCTTAAAACTGTAATGTACTTTCACTCACTTCAAGTGGAAAAGAGGGCTGTTCGTTGTAGACCCGTACAAAGATCTCTCCCACTATCAGCTCTTTGTCATGATCACTGAACACAAACTCTGCACCGAAGCCTTTGGCATTGTCTCCCTAGGAAGAGACCAGAGATGAGGCATGAAGACATGTAGGAAACCCAATAATTGAATGATCACAACCATCTGGATTACAGGGTTCCTACACATTTGTCCTTTCAAAACTCCACACTTTTTGCAGACCTTAATTTCTTGACTGGATTTGAAGAATTGGTCAGTGTTCAATATGATGTATGTTGATAGTGGCTGGGCTATATGACCTAGGCCAAAATCACTATATAGATGAAGATATTCCTTCACAACCAGAAATATCACAATATGTATAAATTACCTGTTTACAACATTAAATGTGTAGTCAGGTGTGTACCAGGACAGCTGGACAATATTTTCACATACCAGAGGTTTTATCCAATTCCAAAACGTTTCAAGTCCTGGAAATGATCAAATTAATTCCCATACTCTCCAAGTCTTAAAAGACCGGTGTAGGAACTCTGTAGATAATGAGTATCCGGTCAGTCGGTTACCCTCTTGATGTTGCCCTCCTGCTGTCCCTCCAGGAACTCCAGCAGCTCGGCTCGTGTCCCATTGTTCCAGATCAGGTACGGGTTCTCCGTGTTGCTGTTCAGCAGCTTCAACACCTATGCACACAGCAGGGGATGTGGAACACAGGCTGGTGTGTGTGTGTTTATGAACGCACACGCTTTGTCTACTCCCATCTGTGACTATGACCTCCCCTCCACCCCTACGACTCACCTCAGCGGGAGTTCCTGTTCCCAGTTTCCTGGTGACGTACGGCGTGAGCATGGCGGCCAGGCTCTTGCGGATGGTGGGGTTCTCTGGCGGGGCGGCGTCCACTCCGTTAGTCTCCGGCAAATAATTGCCCCCCTCTGGGGTGTGAGGCGCCTGAGAGTAGCCCCCCAGGCGGCTGAGGGCCACCAGGCTGAGCTTGGCCAAGCTGTTGGCGACCTCCTGCTGGTTGGTGTCCTGGCTGGCCTGCACGCCACTCTCCTCCAAGGTGTAGTCGTAGTTGAAGAGGTGGACCAGCAGGTGCCACAGCACACCGGCATGGTACAGATGGGTCTGTAGAAAGAAGTCCACCGCAAAGGAGCTGACGCATTGTACTGCCAGGGCTGCTGTCTTTGGGAGACCCTGAGAGGAGGGAAGAGAACATACATCACTGTTGAGAGAAAGCTGTCTCACTGCCTGAAACGGCATTGAATCTTACACTTGTATTCTCAACCCCATTCCTGCAATCCCCTCACCTTTCCGTAGTAGAGAATGTGACAGAGGTCCCTGATGATGTTGGGCAGTTCGATGATCTTCTCCCTGCATTCCTCGAACTGAGCCGCTACGCTGTAGCACTTACAGATGTGCCCGCACACCTGAGGGCACACGAACCTGTTATGTCACACCGCCGGCAGGACAGTGCTCGCCTCCGGACAGACAGGAGAATGATGTGAATTGTGTTTTATTAGTGCACTGTGGTCACCCTACCTGGACTGCCATGTCGTCAGCCTTGCTGGAAGCAGTTAACACAGCAACACACCGAGAAAGGGCCTCCAACAACACCTGATTACATAGAGACAAAATTATTCTTCAGTATGGAAAAATTATACAAGCCACAGCAGCTGGTAAATCCCAGAATTCATAAGCCACTTCCACTCTTTTAACAGCCCTTTGCAGTAAAGTATTGTTTTATTTAGTTTGGTTATCCCCGGCCGATAGTTCAGGAGTTGTGTTTTAACCTCAATGCCATTATCACGGCGCAGCTCCTCGGCGTTGAGGGCGGAGGAGTTGACCGTGTGGAAGGCGAGCTCGGTGGCAGCCGGGAGTAGAGGGGAGGCCTTGGAGAAGAGCTGCTCATCCCCGGTCTCCATGGTGATGGTCTTGATGAGCATGGGGTAACCGGCGTATTTGTAAGGTTCCAGATCTATTTGCAGACGGACGAAGAGGTCCGAGGGTGAGGATTAGTCGAACGCCTCCCAACACGGAGGAACCGTCTGCTGAATAAAGAGCGAAAGCCGTACCTTGTTTGTGTCGGTTGAAGAGGATGCTCTGGGTTTTAAGGATGAGGATGATGTTTTCGGGGTCTGGGCCGTCCAGGATTCGGGCCGATTTGGTGCAGAGGAACTCGTAGGCTTTGTTGACTTTCTCAAACATGTCCTAAACGAGAAAAGACACCAAAATCAAACCTGTGGGTATTTCTAAGCCACGAGGTACACATTATGTCAGTGGTAATCAGAATACTTACCCTGCCCTCTGGGTTCTTGTCAGGATGGTATTTCTGCGCCAATCTGAAGTAGGCTTTCCTGATCTTACACTCCTCATGCCTGAAGACAAAACATAAAGCCACACTCATTTAACTTTACAGGAGACCCATTTTACATGAGAATAAGTTTGATCAAAATTCACTATTTGGGTTCATTAATTAATAATTAAAATGGAATCATTTAGATTTTGCAATGGAACAATTCATTTTAAATTTCTGAAAGCAAAGATTTTCCATGTTCATGTTTCACTACTATTAATGAATAACAATTCATTGTAAAGCAAACGTACAATGATACTGATTCATTCAAAATGGTGGTAGCAACGGAAAGGCCACTCACTGTCCCTGTCCTTTGGGCAGGTTGAGAACTTCATAGGCATCATCTACAGACATGGAGGGAGGCTTCTTCTCCACCTCCCTCTTCCAGGCTTCCAGAGTGTCCTTCAGCAGCTTCACCTGGAGGGAATAGAGGATCAGACTGTTACAGGAACCCTTTCTGACTAAACTGTCTTGTAGTAGAGCTTGGGACTATTGGTTGTATTGGCATGTACGTAATAATATGAATATGAAGCAGGAGGATTGCTTTGATAAACAAGGGTAAACAAAACCAAACAACTGGTAGACCTACAGGGTCTCGGATGGGCCAGTTGGGGAAGCGGTTGGTGTCACACAGATGTCTGAGGTAGTAGATGTTGCAGAACAGCTCGTAGTCCAGCTGAGGGAAGCTGACCACGGGGATGGGACAGTACTGGTAGAGGGCCCGTGTGTTGCTCTGCAGCCTGGGGCTGAAGTCAGCTAGATGGGCTGCTATCTTCTCAATCATCATTCGCCTGAGAGGAAGTCAATCAAAAACTATCACACAAAACTTCCATAAAACAGATCTTTTATCATGTCTAAGGGATGATGAAGTAGACAGACATGACAGAAACAAACCCGTACCTCATCTCGCTACTCCAAATAGCCTCAGGTGTGTCAAACTCTCCCAGGAAGATCTCAGAGAAGCGCTCAGCCTCGTAGTTCTCCAGATAACAGACCATGGCCTCTGGCAGCACCGGGCCCAGAACACTACGCTGCACTATGTCCGGACCTTTGGCCTGGGGAGGAGGAGCAACAGTCAAATTATATATTGACAAGCAGGGAGGATTCACAAGGACCAATCTGTTTTAATCAAGGTGGTAACAACTCCTAGTTTACCTCCTCTGATTTGAAGGCTTGCTTCAGGTGAGTGTACTTCAGGAACCTAGAGGAAACAGAAGGAATGTCTCAACAACACACTCAAATATATGCATGCATAAGGATGTACAGTAAGTCTTCCTGCATGTGCGGGTGTGTCTGTCTCACCTGGCCACCGGCAGCACGTTGGAGCCTGTGTACATCATGATGAAGAAGAAGATCCCGGTAAGGTAGAGGCGCTGCAGGTTGGGGTTGTCCTGCATCACCAGGTATAGAACATTGGCTACCTTTTCTACCAGGATGGGGTCAAAGGTCAACAGCAGCTGGAGAGGAGGGACAGGATTTAATTATACATTTCACCAAAGGAGATATGGCATAATTTGACTCACAGCAGATGCAAACTGTGCAATCACCTGGACAATGTGAGGGAGGCAAGTGTTGTCACTGATCAGCCTCTTGATCTTGGGTAAAGGACGGATAATGGCATTATCCTGGTCCCTGAAGAGCAATAATAACAAGGTGTTATACAACAAGGTGTGAGGTAAGGGGATAACAAGCAATACAGACTTGGAATGGGTTAATTCATGTGTTTATAAAAGGATTGGCCCATTCCTTTTAAAATACCCGATAAATCCACACCTGTGAATTAAAATATTAATTAAAATATTAACCAAATATCACCACTCATACAGACACTACAACTATTTTGCTTGACAACATTCAGTTACTACCATCATTATTTAATGCGCTTTGTGCGTTAAATAATAATAACAATGATTCTTAGCTGTTCTAAAATCAAACCGCTTTAATAAGTTTAAAAAAAACAATAACATTTTCATGATCGAATGTCTTCTATTTTACTTAAGAAATTACAAAAATGCCATTTTGTGACAAAGTAGTCCCAAGCAAGTTAATATCCAACCAGAATGTTGCTGTTTTCCATTATATTTACAGTGTAGTAATATAGAACGCTTGCCATGCTAAGTGTGGCATATATCCTATATACCACCGCTATCGACCAATCAGAGGGCTGGATTCAACCTGCCCGTCTTATAACACATCCTTTACCCTAGTAGCAAAGAAAGATTGTATTTTCTTGGGAAATCCACACAGACATTTTCTGTTTCCACACCTGCTGGGGTAGTAGGAGCACATGGTGATGAGCATGTTGAGGATGAGCGTAGCCAGGTCAGTCTCGTTCATCACTGCCTGCCCGGTGGCCAGGAGGCACCACTTCAGCTGGGGGATGGCCTGCAGGGGGCGCCAGCCGTCCATACCCTGAGCCCAGCACCGCGTCTTCGCTGTCAGGACGCCCGTGGTCCAGAACTCCTGCATCTGGGGAAGCGAAAACAAACTTATTGAAAGGACAAAACTGATGGAGGCTAAAGGTGCTCAACTAAAAATAAAAAAAGAACTAAGGAAGACAAAGTGAAGTGCAAACAGCTAAAATAAATTGCAGCAACTGTGAGAAAGGCAACCATTCCCTAAAGATATGTTGTGTAGCAACTGATAATCTAACAACAGCTGGATAATGTCAATGTTATACTGTTATTACATTATCAGCTACGACAGTGCTGACTATTATCTTCAAATTGATTTTGCAGGGAGTTATCTTCACACTGAACATCATAAGAACAGCATATACCTCCTCAAAACTGAAGGGTCCTCTCCGTTCCTTGTCTGCGTTACCAAAGTACCACTCCTTCTCACTCTCCCTCTTCATGTCTGGTGATGCCTCCAGCACGTTGCTCTGAGGAAATGAAGAAGACCACTGTTTATGACACTCCAGACAGACTACTGTAGTGACATCCAGTCTATGATCTAGATTTTAGTGAATTCAATCTCATATAGGGTTTACCTGTAGTGGCACAGTAGCCCTACTGGTGTGCAGATGAGCCAGGGTCAGCAGGTCCACCAAGATACGGACTCCATTAGAGTCCATCACATCCTTCACATTTTTCTGTAGATAACCAATGAATTAGCAGAGAAACGGAAGAGTGGGACAAACCTGTGCAACGCCAAAAGGCACTGTTTCTGTCATTAGCTTACCTTGTTGAGAAGGAGTTTGTTGAGGAAGACGATGAGTCTGTCTCTTTCCAGTTTGTCTGTACACTGTAAGTGTGTTGGCACATTTCAGGATTAGTAGCAATTCTTACCCTTGTGAAAGCTTACAATGGCAGTATGTCTGTACTCACCCGGTCCAGCATGCCCACAATGTATTTCGTGTCTGTGAAGGGGCCGATCTCCTCGAAGCTCTTCCCATAGACTATTGCAAGGGCCTGCAGGCACAGGCACTTCATCGAAACTTTGGGTGTGAGCAGAAATCGGTGATAGAGCTCATTGAAGAACTCATATCTAAGAAAGAGGAAAGAAAGTCCTCAATTGGGATCCTGTTTTGAATAATAAAATAATTAGCTGTGTTGTTATATTGTGGTCTTACGATCGCTTGATGGCACTCGAGTCTTCATTTTCATCCTCCTCCAGCAGCAGACGCAGGTAATAATCCCCAATCTTTATCTCATCTGAAAGGCACTCGTACCTCACCTGCACAGAAGAACGTGACGTGAAAAAGCTATAGATTTGAGCTGTCTATCAATTACAGACTTGAGGTGAATCCCGATTCTCCCCTTGGCCCTTAAACCTTCGTTTGCGCGTTCGCGTGAAGTGCGAGGGGTTCCCAATTCCCAAGTGAATTTTTTTTGAATTTTCCCAATTCATTTTGGACCGAGGGGTATGGCCAAGGGGAAGGGCTAGTTGGCCCTTGGAACGGAGATGCCTCTAGTTACGTTACAACATTGTTTTAAGGCTGTAGTAAGTTGCTGCACTTGTTACCGCTCCGAGCGGAGGAGAGGTCCGCTCTGGTAGGCTCAGATCACGGGCTGCTATCCTACAGAGCACTGCTATTATCCTGTCATGAAGTGGTCTGGTAATGAAGCAGTGTTCTTTTTTATTTGATCACTTGTTTGATCGACTGATCGCGTTGTCACCAGCAAATCGGCTGTGGCCAATTAAGGCTGATTACAGCCGAGACGTTTTAACTCTGTGTGACTGTGTCGGGACGGGCGAGCAGAGAGCCGGTCAGCCACCGAGAGCTCCGCTGACGGGAGGTGCTCAGCCTGGCAGATCGCGTGTGTTTACGTAAACTCCATTGGCGACGTGATGACGTATCATGGGCTTGAAGGGTTGTCCCAATTCAAAGGGGTAAAGATTTCATCCCGAACACTACTCACTTTGTTTCGAGGGGAAGAGCTGAAAGCGAGGGCCACTCGAAAACGAGGGAAAATGAGAATTAGGATTCGACCTTAGCACTGTATTCTTCTGTGGGTTTCATAGTGGTATTAGGATATGCTGGTTAGTCCTAACTCTCCCCAGCATAACTGTGGCCCTGCAAAGCTTCTGAATGTTGCAGGATCTTTCTCAAGTTCCATCACACATCTTATTTGTGGAATTAAATTAGAGCTCATGTGATCCAAGTGGCAGCAAGTTCAGCATAGTTGGGCACTCGCCTCAAATTCCTGGTGGTTCCAGGAGATGACGCTGGCGCTGCCCAGCTCCCGGTCCACGCTGAAGGAGCGCATCTCCCCCTCCAGAGCGTCTCGCAGCTCCTCCCTTGTCTTCAAGTTCCAGATGAGGTTGGACTTTGCGTGGTCCAGCTGGAACCTGGAGAAGAGAAAGGCAGGTTCAATCCCTGTGTGTCCATCAGCAGCTATGTGTCCTGTCAGAGTGTCCCTGAGCAGAAGATGTCCCTGCTCACCACTGTAAGTGGTTTTGCATAAGAGAGTCAGCTAAGTGTAACATAAAATATAAAAATATTCAGTAGTATTTAGTCAGTTCAAGCAACCATCCACCCTGCTGAAATGTCCTTAAGCAAGACACTGGATCCCAAACAGCTCTAGGAGAGACCTTTGAGTACCACTAAAAAAGCTTCAGTACCATATAGATAATAAATAATAGATTAGCGGTGGGCGATATCTTGAATATACACGATGTATCGCGGCTTTTTCTACGTGCGATGTAGTAAATGACTATATCGCGAACATCGAGTACAAATTGTCACGTAATTTTTTACATTCAAAGTAGCCATGGTAAGCACCACCAAACTTAG
>CABFOP010080366.1:0-10093 GCA_900683385.1 Anoplogaster cornuta
GACGGGTTTCAAAGCCAAGATGAGTAAAGGCCAATTTACGCTCCACCGCAAGCAGGGTCCCGCTGGCAACGCCGTGCAAAATAGCCCACGCAAGCAGCCCGCAACAGCGGGGGGGTGCAACTCGTCCCAATAGTGACGGACCGTCAAGCTGACGCGCGGCGAGAGCACTGTAAACGCTGTTTACGACCCGTCACGTCGGTCACGTTGAAGCATATCCTGGGCTTGTCGTTCGTGCAAAATGCAGTCATTGCAGACAATGGAAGTGATACTGCCCCCAGCACTTCCTGTAGTGCATTGCAGTTACACTTGCACGGTTTTGAATTAACGTTACCGGCTCTCTGATTGTTTTTATACGACGCATCGACACTAAAATTCCGCGTCGACGAGTTTTTATGATCGACGTCGTCGATTATGTCGACTAATCGTTGCAGCCCTACAAAACACTCATAATCACTCATACTACCTTTAAGAGTCTATGTGGCAGATATTTCAGCAGGGCACGTGGGAGTAGACAATCGGTCAGTGGGATTTCACTATCTGGTTACATGTTTTCTGGAGGGAGGCTTGACCTGCCGCGAGCCATTAAAATGCTCTCATGGGATCTGCCTCTGGTATTAAGACCCTGGCTCAGACCTCATATGAGCCATTGGGGCAGGCTGAACTGAGATGGCTGTCTAGTAAGACAGCGTTCTTACTGACCATTGCTTCAGCAAAGTGGGTGGGTGAGCTCCACACCTTGTCAGTGATTCAGTTATGTATGCGCTGGAATGCACATGGTCCAGGGGTGACAGTCTGGCCCAATCCATTGTTTCTTAAAAAAATGCTGTCTCCCTTTCATGTCAACCAGGTGATCAAGCTAGTGACATTAAACCCCCCAGTTGCACTAAGGGGGAAGGATGAGATATTGGAGCCACTGTGCCCGGTGCATGCACTCAAGGCTTATGTGGAGGCAACTGCTAGCTTGCATAGGACTGACAGTCTCTTCATTTGTTATGGGGGGCACAGGAGAGGGGAGGCCCTGTCAAAGCAGAGGCTCTCTAATAGGATTGTTGATGTGATCTTGAATGCTTACAGATCACAGTGGCTACCCATGCCCCTACATGTTACCTGCCATTCTACAAGTATATCTACATACTGGGCAGCCCTGAAGGGAGAGCCACTAAAAGGAAGTTGTGTGGCTGCTACCTGGGCTTCGCTATGCACCTTTGCCCACTTCTACAGGGTCAACATGGCTGCCCCCCACACTGCAGCAGCAGCAATTTTACCAGTGCCTTCAGCCTCCAAGTGTCTAAGGCCTTTGTCCACCTTGTTGGTATGAGTCATCCAGTCCATGATGATGGGATGATGAGGGGTTTTATACTGGGGACGTACCCTACGTCATCCCAGGTCACAGGTGACTTTGTTGGTATAATGACTCAACCTGCACTTGCGCAAGATGGTCAAGATCCAGTGTTTAAGCACCGCATCTGGCAGTCATCCAGTCATTCATAGAACCGTAGTTTGTAACTCAAATTACATACAGCATACGTACATTGCAAAATGATCACGAAAATGTAAACTAGACTACAGTAGAAGGCCAATATTGTCCTGATATGTTGGTCTAGAGTTGTTTCCTCAGTGTTGTGTTTTCAGAAGAATGAATAATACTATGGTAGTCTGTGAAACCACCCAGAGTCAAATAGAGAGGGCTATTGAATCCCATTGAAAATACCCAGGAGGCCTTTTACATATGTAACCAGGCAACTGGTAGAAAGCAGTGGCTTACGTTGATTGTTAAAGAAGATCTGTGAGTGTGTGTGTCTGTACTAGACTTAAATGTCAGGAATATGGCTGCATGCCACTGGACTAGAGGATGACATGTGCAATGCCTGAATCGGAGGGGTGGTTGAAATCCCACCTCTGTACTGTAAGGTTGGACAGCCTGATAGAAACTGTGGAAGTGAGGAGTATTGATCCTAGTCAATGTTTATCTCCTATGCAGGTCTTCCCTTCCCTGTATCAGCTCTAACCATGACCAGAAACCTATTGAGGAATCCCAATGGGGAAGGTAAGATGTCTTTTCTTTCTTAGAGGCGCTACGGTATCGCACTGCACTCTTCTCACTTACCTGAGACTGTGATTTCCTGATTGACTACACAGTTTAATATACTGACTATACAGTTAAGAAACCTTTCCACACACTTCTTCAACTATAACAGCAGGATTTTCCAAAATCACTATTGTAAGTTATTGCAAAGAATAATGTTTTATGATGGGCAGTAAGTATAGTTTACAGGGCTGTAGCACTTTTCCCAACCTATCTATATATTATCAAAGATATGCTTTTCTCTTTGGCACTATAAGCAATTTCAGGGATTACACTTGTGTATAGTACGTAATGGTCCTCAAACTTCTACACACTGATTAATCATATTCCTATGCACTGATAAGCTGGATGTTCAAGGGTAAAGTATGGAGCTCCTGCAGATAGATCTACATCTCTGTTGATCTTTAAAAGCTTTACTTTTACATTTTACACTTTTACATGTTGCTTACTCTAATTTTGGTCTTTAATAGAACTCAGGTTTTCTCAGATCCAGATCTCAGTCTTGAATTGTCTCAACCCTTTGGTATTGACTTGAACTCGACTAGACCTGCTCTTGGAATTGACTACGGCTTGACTGAGGTGGTCTTGACTACAGGCCTGAAAGTGTTCAGTATATGTCAGAAAACACAAAACTGCTATTAGAAGTATGAGACGGTGAATTTCCCTCCCAGGGCAGCTGGAATCCTGGGAGCTGACAGAGAACGGTGGGAGCCAATGGCAGGTGGAGGATTTGCCAGGAGACTGTGGCCACGAATTCTGCATTGAAGGAATGACCAAATACTTTGCCACCTCTTTTGAGTGAGTGTACATGTGTTACTGTATTTATGGTTCTGAGTGTATTTAAATGACCAAATGACAATCCCCCGCTCAACAGGCCTAGACTCCTTCTATACAAATGTATTGGCCCTCTGTAGACCTGTTGTAGCGGACCTGCTACCCCCGGGCCGGGGCAGACAGAGACACAGGCAAGAGCAGAGAGTTCACAGGCCCGCACATTTTATTTATGCTGCGTTCCATTTACCTCGGAAGCTGGAGCTGGGAATGACATCACACCCGAGTTGACCGCGTTCCAGTACAAGATGGAAAACCAAAATTTAGCCCGTTCTAGCCAGGTTAGCCATTGTTAGCCATACCAGTTCATAACAATGCATTACGTGGTATTTTGTGCATACAAACACCGTAGCAACATGTCCACAGATAGAAGTTGGATAGTACTGTGTGTACGACATTTAATGAGACACAAATAAGACAGAAGTGGTAATAAACAGTATATTATTACAGCTTTAACTTAGTATCGGGGTTGTGAGGTTCTTCCGACTTTACGAGTTGGAAATTCGACTTCAGGGGGCGTTCCAGTTTAAATTTCCGACTGGGAACTCAGAAATTCCGACTTCCCAGTTTAAATGGAATGCACCATAAAGTTCGCCGGTCTCGACCACCGCTTTCCCGCATCGTCTCCCAGACGCCTCCCCATATATGTTCTCTTCGTATTCCCATTTCTAACTCATTTATATATATTTTACATTTATCTTTAGATTTTGTTATCTTTTTCACTTATTTCATACTACATATTTATTTTTTGGTATATATATTCTCTGGGAGGAGACCGCAGGGCAGACCGAGGACCAGGTGGAGGGATTATATCTCTACGCTGGCCTGGGAACGCCTCGGGATCCCCCAGTCAGAGCTGGTTAATGTGGCCAGGGAGAGGGAAGTCTGGGGCCCTCTGCTGGAACTGTTACCTCCGAGACCCGACCCCGGATAAGCGGATGAAGATGGACATATTTTCATTCATTTTTTCTTTGTCTCACTGTGCTCTACTGCTTTAATTTTGTTATTGTCTATTGTTGGTTATGTTCTGTTCAACACCCCCCTTTGCTGTATCTGACTATTATTTGCTCCTACAACATTCCAATTTCCATATGGCACTGTTATATGAGGACAAACATTAAATCAAGTCAAAATACCTTTTTATAATTTAAAATTCTATTTATTTTTTCGACATGCCCTGATTAAGACCTGGATGGTTCAAATGCATTGGCAGCTCTTTTTACTTCTGCATGACATAAGACACCAAAATAGCCTCACCACACACTGTTTCAGGTATACCGGCTTTCTTTTCAAACTTTTTCCCATCTTCAGATGCCCCTGTGATAAAGTACCTCCAGCATACCAGACCCGTTTGTGTTTTTCATGTTATCTGAACGCCTCTTTTTGTCTCTCGCTCTGTCTTCCTAGGCTGTGTCTGAAGAGACAGGTGATTGACTTGTTAGAAGAGGGCTACTCTCCTGATCAGCTGGATGCCCAGCCTACAGTCACTGTTGGAGACTGGTGAGACAGAGACAGAGAGACTGGCATTGCATGCACCAACATGATTGTCACTAGAGCCCGACCAATACTGGATTTTTGGGGCCGATACCAATATTAGGGAGTAAAACAATTCCGATATCAATATATCGGCCGACATTGTGTATTGTATTGTGTATGTATTGTTTTTTTTGTGTGTGGACCCCAGGAAGACTAGTTGTTGCTGCGGTAACAACTAATGGGGATCCTTAATAAAGATAAAGATAAAAAGATATTCTTATATATATAAACAAAAAATTTTGCAACCATCAAACACTTGTGACAAAAATATCATTCTAAGTGGTATTTAAAAGGTCTTAAAAAGTCTTAAATCTAACTTGGAGAACCCTGGGTAAGTGTCGACAGTCTTTCCTGAATGCTGATGAGGCCACGAGCCCTTCCCAACACAGGGCACTGCCATATTGGTGTGACTCTCTTCCTTATAAACACAGTGGATACGCTGCAGTGCTACCGTAATGCCAGCTCTGCTGGACAAACTACGTGATGACACCATTTCTAAATCACCCCAATCATATTTTTCTGCATTATATGCAGTGGTGGAAAGTAACTAAGTACATTTACTCAAGTACTGTACTTAAGTACAAATTTGAGGTACTTTACTTGAGTATTTCTATGTTTTGCTACTTTCTACTATATATTGATGAACACATTAATGATCAATAATTATAATCCAATAATATATCCATCCATCCATATATATCCATATATATTATTCTGAAATGGGCCATTCTGGATGAGTACTTTTACTTTTGGTACTTTAAGTATATTTTGATGCTAATACTTAAGTAAGACTTTTACTTGTAACAGAGTATTTTTGCACTGTGGTATTGATACTTTTACTTAAGTAAAAGATCAGAGTACTTCTTCGACCACTGATTATATGTTCTATAAAAAAGGTGTGCATATCGGATAACATATACGCCGATACCGATATATCGGTGATAGGCCCATATCACCGATATATCAGTCGGTCGGAATCACTGATTCATTGGTATCTCATCCTGCAGGTACTGTGGGAGGACAGATTCTGGCTGCACCTACCAAATAACTGCATGTCTGCTGGATGAGAATCAGGAAGCACTGCAGGAGTTTAAACCAGACCCGGTGACTCTTGACCCTGACAGTGATGATTGCTCATGGAAACAGGTACATGGAGAGAAAGGGAGGCACGTACAAACACACATGCACACAAACAAACACACAAATTAGTATTACTAGACTTGTGAGGCACTGTCCCTTCCATTGACTACATTCATCCCCTAACCCTTACAACCACACTAGGCAAGTTTACATGTTGCATGCA
The DNA here is from genome assembly GCA_900683385.1 of Anoplogaster cornuta. Taxonomy (NCBI): domain Eukaryota; kingdom Metazoa; phylum Chordata; class Actinopteri; order Trachichthyiformes; family Anoplogasteridae; genus Anoplogaster; species Anoplogaster cornuta. Next base: position 5,757 of record CABFOP010080366.1, read on the forward strand.
AACAGAAGCAAGAAAAAATTTAACTTTGAGGATGAATTGAAGGATTTTCCTCATCTTTCAATCCTTGTGAGGACATTTGCTCCTCATAAGGATCGAGTTCCAAGAAATCATACAAGAGTCCACATCATCACGGTGCTACTCTCTCTGTTTGAACTCCAGGTGAGCCACACCTTCTCAGAGTACGGCCCCGGGCTGCGATTCATCTCCTTTGAACACGGAGGACAAGACACCAAGTACTGGGACGGGTGGTTCGGAGTCCGAGTCACTGGCAGCTCCGTTACTGTAGAGGTCTGATCGAAGAGATGGGAGAGAAGGAAAAAGGAATACTGAAAGGTGAGGGAGGAAGACAGGGCGATAGAGGTATAGAGGGATGCAAAGGACTCCACAGCAACAAGGGGGAGTTTAAGAGGGCCAGTCTTGCCTAATGCACCTATAGCTTACACCAATGCAAATCATGCAAAACAAGCTGCTGCTATGATGACTATGCAGTAATTACAAATCTGTAACATGATATGCTTTGTCTGCATAAAATGCCACTGCAAAACACTGCCATAGTGGCGCTTTGGCTTTACTAACATGTTAATACAATTATGAGATTATGAGAATTACAAATAAATCATTAACTCACCAAATGATCAATCAAGTCATTGTCTGTTTTATCAAGTTGAACTCTCAGTTAGTAATCTAATCATTGGAATAGTTTGTTGCAGGAGTGAATGTCTTATCAAACGCTGCGTTCCTGTCCTCTTACCTCAACCCGACAGGAATTCAATCCCCAGAGGCTAAGATTGCAGTGATAAACATTTACTGACAGCATATGAAATGAGCATGAGCATGAGGTTTGACGTTGACTCCAAGAGGTATCCAGCGATAGGGTGAAGCCCTGGAGGTGAAGATCTGACCCTTCTGGATATCTGATGGACCCGTGATGCTGATGCTGGTGGGGAGGAGGAGGTGGAGCGTCAGTCTGGTGCAGTTCAGATGAAATGACAGAAACATGGAAGCAGCAGAGGGAATACAAATAGAGGGGAATGGTTAGTGATTGGTTTCTGGAGAGGGAGGAAGGGGAGGAGAAAGGAGCGTGGGCTGAGGTGATTGGACGATGCAGAGTTGGGGGCGTGCTTGGACCTGCTGACAAAATATGAATGGGGGAGGTGGCCTTCTGATTGAACTTACGCTAAGCTTCATATCTACGGTGACTACTATGTCACCATATGTGGCCGACCTGCCTAGAATCAAATTCTGGTGTAAACACTGAATGTTTTTGGCATAAAATAGTCCAATTTAATGACACTGAATGGGCACAAATTATTGTCTATTTGAAACTTCTTTCTAAAATGATTGGTTTTGTTATCAGCCTTCGAAAACCCATTTTGGTCAAACCCTAATGCAGATCCCACAGGAGAGGAAGTTTTGGGAAAATAGATTTGAATTGGGTGTGGTGTATGGACAGAACTGAAGTAGTTAGACTTCCTCATAAACAATCTCATAACCCCCCAAAACAGGGGTTGGCACTGGGGATACCGCAAGAGATGCTGTAGCCATGGTGATTACCTCAACTAAAGTTAATTATAGTATATGGATCACAATAGAAATAGCGGATGTTACCAGAAATAAAAACGCAGACAAAAAAAACACTTTCTTTTAGAAATCACTACGATCTTTATTGAAATCAAAATGGTACAACTCAAGTGAAATGGAATGACATAGCAGACAATTATAACAACTGGCAGCCATTAGACATAAATATAAGTGGTTTAGATTGCAAAACTCCTAATTGTAACAGTAAAATGCAATACAAAGTCATGTACAAGGCCATTTGGCATTTTCATACAATGTCTTTCACAAGGTAGTTTTCGATGTGAGCACCATAAATACTGACATTTTAAGGGCATTGTCTATTTTAAAGTGGGGAGGATTCAAAATGACACCTGAAAAGGGGAAGCTGGAGCCTAACGGTCGAAGAAGTGGGCTTGTGACGTCGATAACCACCTGAGCAGATGGGTAACACTCACCCCGCCCTCAACAATTACAACTGTCGTGCGACTTCCAAGTGTGAATGTGTTTAACTATGAACACTGCTGAAAAACAGAATGCATGCTCACTGAAACCATCGAATAAAAGGAAAAATTAAAAATTGGAAGAAATGTCAGTAACGTGATGTGTCTTTAGCAGGAGGTATGTAACTTTGCTTCAATTTGTTAATCATATTCACACACTTTCCCCACAATACTTTGTGTTAACAGTCATAAGGCCTGTAATAACAATAGTCTCTGGTACAATCAATCTACAGATGCAGGGTACAGATGAGATTTTTGTTTGTGATTGTCTGCCACAAAGAGGAGCACATGAAAACATCTCCCCCCGACCCCCCAGTGCATTTCATTCTCTCTATAAAACTGTATAAAACACAGATTCTGGTTTTGTTCTGGATGGTTGGGTAGGAGTGTTTTCAGCTGGCAAGCTGCAAAGGTAGAACAGGCAGGACTCTCATTCTCCTTGTGACTGCATCTGTTTACAAAAGGCCTCAAACTGCTGCTGCTCCAACTCTGTCATCACCTTGTTTAAGGCATAGATCTTGAAATAAAGAGCAGCAGACAGTAGACATGGTTGATGACACATGGTTCAGAAGCAATGTGACATGTAAAAACAAAACTGCTGGAATAATTTGATGGTGTATTTGAGCTTAGAAGTGGACCTGTGGGTAGCTAGTTACCTCTGCTCTTTGTCGCTGTTTCAGCTCCTGCTGAGCAGATTTCTGCTTGGCTCTGTCACCTCTGGTAGGAGTGGAGTTCAGCTTTGGCTTGTCTTTTCGGCAGGCAGGCTCCATGGTAACGGCTTTACACCCAAACCACCTTACAGGTGACCTGAGAGGCAGATGGAAAGGCTAAGACACTGACTTTCTGAGATTGATATTACCTGACATTTAACGTACTCTATCAGAATAGGCTACAAAAAGGGCCTTAAACGGCGCCGTTGTCCCGTCAAACTTCGAAATCTTGCATATCGACAAAAGTACATTAGAACATGACTTAAGGCATGTTACGAAAAGATGAGGTCTTTAATTAAGTTCGGCCAAGGGGTGTATTGGGATTGGGCCCAAGTCATCCACCAAGCAGCACTTTGTTTCAATAAAATCTCAACTTTCATACTGCTCGCTACCGCCCACAATGGTGTAACGTTAACGTTATTTTGATGGAAGACTATGGGAACAACATGCGAACCAATCCAAAACGTTGACATGTAACGTTAACGTTATTGGAATACGTGATAATTAGTGTATTGGATGCATAACGTTACCGAATAGGAGAGTGGACCCTAACGGTTCATAGAAGCTCCTAAGCCATGTTCTACTGGGTAACGTTATGTACCAATAACGTTAAGCATGCTAACATTAAAGCCATGTTCTACTGGGTAACGTTATGTACCAATAACGTTAAGCATGCTAACATTAAAGCCATGTTCTACTGGGTAACGTTATGTACCAATAACGTTAAGCATGCTAACATTAAAGCCATGTTCTACTGGGTAACGTTATGTACCAATAACGTTAAGCATGCTAACATTAAAGCCATGTTCTACTGGGTAACGTTATGTACCAATAACGTTAAGCATGCTAACATATAGCACGCTCTCTCCTTATAACAGACAACGGTTGGTGTCGGGGCTAGCTAAAGATATTGATAGACAAGTTAACGTTAGCTAACGGGTCAGCTAGGTTTGACGTCTCATGGAATGGTGTCATTCCGACCTGTGTCAAATAATCGTAACATACTCACCCATCGAATATAATACACCGAAAAGAGCAAGTAACATAAACTGATTAACGTTATTTTAGCCAGCAAGTTGGCTATAACTAGCTAGCAGCTGCTCGCAACAGCTGTTCCGAAGGTGTCCGTCATAAATAAATCCGACTTGAAAATTGAGACAACGGTACTGGGTTCCGGTCGTGAGATTAGTTCCTACAACCAACTGGAACTCAGATTTAGAAATGAATGGTATTAGGGAGAAGTAATGTTCCAGCGCAGGCAACCAAATTCACTTGGGGAGATAGAAAATTAATTCGAGGCCAAATTTTAAATTGGGAGTGTTTTGATTGCTCATGCAAACCAGTGCATAGACTTATGCAATGCAATATTGACTTTGTCCAACTGGTAGTTAGATCTGAGGCAGAATACACTGTAAATGATATCTATGCTTATCTTATGATATTACTAGTTTGCTAAAGATGGTAATTTGAAAGCCACTCTGAAGAGCCACCATGCATTAGTCTGATGTGTACTCACTTGAGTCTGTGCTTTGACTGCTGCAGTTCCTCAGCTAGTTGGATAGAGATG
>CABFOP010080371.1:0-16218 GCA_900683385.1 Anoplogaster cornuta
TTGATACTCCGTCCCAAATGTCACTGGAGTCATCAATCATGCAGCCATCAGACACTACACAGCATTCAACTCCCTGATAAACTCCCAATACTGCTATAGTGCAATGTAAGCTTTAATCTTACCTGGGAGAATAAACCTGACATCCTTATTTTAAACAATATTATATGATATTACTGGACAAATACAATTGTTTAATTATGCCTACTATAAAATCAAATTGGTTTTTTTTAAATTGTAAAAACATATACTGTGTGACTAAATAAAACAAAATAGACTATATGACATTGTGATTCCCAGTAGGGTTTCCATTCCCTTCAAGTTAATGTTAATTTAAGTGCAAGCTGATTCATGTTGCCATTGGATAAATGACATTTATTTGCTCCATTTACAATAGTCATCTATCCTCATACTCAGTCCTCATTTGGTTCAAGTTCGTCTACAGTGCCCCTGTGAGACCACAATAGAAGACATTCCACCACTGTCAGATTTAGTTTTATTGTATTCCCCAGTAGCCTGAGTCCTTCAGTGAGAAAATAACCTTTTTACTTTCTTCACTATCTGTCTACTTTTACTACCTTCCTCACTCTATTGTCCTCTTTTCTTCCCCCTTTTCCTCAGGTCTGTGGGTGATTCCGCGGATGACGTGAGAACACCCCTCCACCTCACATCCACCGCTCGTGTTCCTACATGTCTTCCACTGTGTACTATGGCTTTTTATTCCTATGTGATGATGAAATATGCTCATGTAGGAATAGAAGCCATTTTACACATGGCGAGAGAGCAACGTGATGGAAGCATGATAGAAGTGGGAGTTCCTCGCGGCCTCTACAGTGTTTTCAGAGACTAACATATGGTTTGATAAATGTAACTGTCTTCTGTTTAATGTTCCCCTGTAGTAAAGATACATTTACGCTCATCTGTCAGATGATGAGTTAGCTCGTTGAAGTGCTGAGCTGAGAAAAACATGAGCCAGACTTTGTCATGGTTGTGTGTGTGTACCTGTTTTTGCCTCCAGGCACAAACAGCCTCCACTGCTTCTGATGTTTGATGTGTGTGTGAGGTGACAACAGAAGTCCGCAGAGATGGAAGTTGGAACATTTACAAAAGATGTGAACATGAACAAGAAGGAAGAAACGAGCTAGGAGAGACCAATACAGATCTTTAATAACCAACTATAAAAGAGGCACTTAGTGAACCACTTTACAACCTGCAAGAGGCATTGCATTTCCCTTTCTTCTCACTCTTTGATTCTTTTGCACATTATTAAAATAAAACTTTGACATTAAGCATTACACCAGAAAATAATCTACCTACAATATTATACAATATAAGATACATACACATATAAACAAGATAAAGCACCTTTTTTGTCCTAGTAAATACTATTTATAATTAAACAGTTGGAGTACAGACACTTGATTGAGTTTGTGATTTGTGTGTGGTAACATCAGTGCATGGGAGGAACTCCGAATACAGGTTTATACAATGAAATTTTGTTTTCTATCGACCTACATATGAACTACTTGGATGGTTTACACAGTATCTTTACCATTTTTAAGAAACTACAGAGAACTTGTAAGAACAGTTGGATGAATGTAACTGCTACAGAGATGTCATGTTCCCTTCTGAGGACATTGGCATTCACATTACAATAAAACATAATGTAGCACCAGTTAATGTTTATACAAAAGGGTAATACAATGAATGTCAATGCAGTACAGTAAAGTAAAATGAATACAAAATGAATATTTTTGGAAGCATGTACAAAACGTGCACAGACAATAGTCCAAGTCAGTTATGATGTAATTTGGTCCTGTTGCAAAAAGAATAACCGCCAACATCATGTTGTGAATGCAAAACTAACATGCATTTCTTGGAAAAAATATCTTACGGTTTTTTCAAGTATTCCTTTTTTTCTTTCCTTTATGTGAATGAAATATAATCTCTGAAATGAATAATATCCAACAAAGGAATAGCAGAAAAAAAGTACAATGATTTGCCCAACTAGCATATTCATTGTTGACCCAAAATTCATATCTGCCATTAGTCCTCACATTTGTGTAATAAAAACACCTTTACAAAAGACATAAAGTGACTACATAAGTATTTAGAATAGCATTTCACAGAAAAGAGCTGTGCAATCTCATTCACCATAATGAATTGTCTTGATAATTTGCAATTGTGAACTTTACAGTCTCTTTTTCACAGATCCCTCAAACCCCTTTCAGTTATTCTGTCGTGTCCTTCCTTAAAGGAATCTTAAAGCTAGTGAGTTTTTGGCCAAATAGCTGGCTTAGGAGGTGGTTTTGGGATTCTGCCGTCCGGTAGGAATGGCTTTCCATTGCTCTAACCCCCATCTTTGGCCTAGACTTATTCAAGGAATTGTTCATAGGAGCTGCTGAGACTTTAGAAATTGGGGAATGCAAAGAGCGCCCCAGAGGTCCCTTTTTGGCTTTGTAATCCCCATTAAGATGGGTAACAATCTCTGCTTTCTTTGGTGTGCAGTTATCAAGCAAACTTCTCTTTGGTTGCAAACCCAAGTTTGTAGTCTTGCACTTGGAGACTATTTTGTTGCTAACAACGTCGTCCCGCACTGAAGAGAGCACAGGGTAGTCATTAGGTCCATCTGACTTTCTTTGCAAAGAGGGACTTTCACACTTGCTTGGGCGAAATTTCTTTTTGGTCCTAGCGTCAACACCAAAGTTCTCTCGTGTGGCTGGAGAGGAAACCCTTTGAAGGCTATGGGGTGACTTTATCTCTTTCCTCTTCTTCTGTTGCCTCAAAGACTCTCTGTCCTCATTTGAGACTGAAGCGGGGAAGGACATCTTGGAGTGAAAGACTGGTGTTGATTCTGTAGGACGTGGGCCGCTAGTGGTAGTGCTGTTTTTAGTGTTATCACTTGTTTTGGCTGAGGAGACTTTGTCTTTCAACTGACTGCTACTTTGCTGTTCAGCACCATTAGATAACAAAGTTTGCTGTTTGCTCTCATTACTGTAAGCTTTAGGTGCACTTTGCCCCTGCTCATACTCCCTCTGTTCCCTCTGATCCATCATACTAGCAGCTAATTCATGCTTTGTTGAGTCAGGTGTCTTTGAAATAATTTGATTTTCTCTAAAGCTGACCAAAGAATCCTCACTAGGTGGAACTACATTTCTTTTCTCCTCAGTGTTAGCTGTGCTAACTTCAGCAGAACCTTGCTTTCCTTTCAACCTCTCCCCCATTTTACTATTCTCTTTAGAGACTGACCACTGTGAGGCTGTCTCCACTCTGATGCAGACTGACTCATCCTCCTCCTTCACATCACATGGTTCACTAATTGATTTCCCATAACCCTTTGGTGAGGGAGTTGGATCGATTTCCTCTTTTTTGGGTGTAGCAGAGGAGCCCATATGAAATGTGCACTGCTCCAGCTCCACTAGTAGACCAGAATAGTCTTCAGCAATGTCCTCAGTCTTCACATTTGTATTGTTTGTATCACTGCGATATACATTTGCACTGGTCTGTGTGGAGTCATCTGCCGTGGATACAGAGGGTTTTGAAGGCTGTGTTTCAGAGTTCTGATTTAAGTGCAGTGAGCCTATGCTAGCGATACCGCTATCTGAACTATTCTCTTGCAGACTGTCAGTGAGAATTTTCCTCTTCTTACTTGCAGGCAAATCACATTCATCCTCTTTGGAGGCGGATGCTTTGACAGGTCTAAGAACACCTCTGAATTTGAAAATCTTGTTCCCCCCTGACAGATGCTTTTCCATGTGGCGATCAAACTGTTCCTTCTTAGAGAAGGTATAGTTACAGGTGCTGCAGATGAAGGATTTTTTAATCACATGCATGACATCAGCACAGAGCTCACAGGTGTAGAGAGTGGTGTGTTTTGAATCTGGCTCATCCACCTCCTCATGTGCTCTCTTCAGGTGGTCTTTTAGTTCCTGGGCCTCCTGATATGAGACTGGGCATTTGTGACATAGGAAAATCTTCTCCAAATTGTGAACCACTAAATGTCTCTGAAGTTTGAATGGTTTGGGGAATTGTTTCCCACAGTGGTGGCAGTCTCTGGATGGGTCTTTGCAGTTGGGATGCATCTCCACACTTTTCGGTGTCTCTGTTTTGTGGAGGACCTCGAGTGGTGTTAACGTGCTCTGCTTTCCAGTTGTTCCATTGCTGCTTTTAGTTTTGTGACTTTTTGGCTCAGCCCCCTCTGTAGTTTTCCCCGGTCCCACAATGCTGTCTCTAGCCACAGCTTTCTCTTGTTCTTTATTGCCTTTACTTGACTCTCTGTTGGTTTTGTTGGGGCGGTGCTGCATGATTGAGGTGATAAAGTTCTTCACAGCTGTCTCCTGCATGAAGCAGCCTGGGATCCCTAGCATGGAACCCTGTGTCTGGCCCTTCCGGGCAAACTGGGTGGCATGCTCTCGTAAGTGTTCATTGTACATCCACACATCTGATATCTCCTTCAAGCACATTCCACAGGTCCAGATACCTGTCTTGTTCTTGGCATGTTTCTCCCTCAGATGGTCTCTCAATTGTTCCCTGGAGCTGAACTTGCGCTGGACACACATATAGCAAGTGGGGGGTGGAGAGGGGTTGTGGGATAGCTTGTGAAAGTTCAACTCCCCCAGGGTGAGGAACCAAGTGAAGCATACCTTGCACTTGTACTGCTTATCTTTGACCTTTATACTGCCATCTTGTCGCTTCCTGCCTCTCCGTTCTGTTAGTTTCTTGGACTTTTCGACATCCCTATTCTCCACGTCAACAGTTGCTATAGGAGGAGCCACTGAGATATCTTTATTAGAGTCAAAGAACTGGATTTCGGGAAGTTGAAATGTAGTGTTGATGTTTTGAATGTCTATGCTGTGGAAATTTGGTACATTGTCCGTGACACAAGGCTCCACAGTGTAGGGGGCAGAGGGCAGTGGTGAAGGGCAAGGTGCGGTTGCCATTTCTGCTTTGCAGGAGCTTGGGTCGGAGGACACCACTGGGTCTGCAGTAAAGCTATTGAAATCACTGGAACCACTCCATTCTATTGAAGATTTATCAATGGTGCTCTCAAGTGGATTTAAGGGGTCACTGCCAAGCTCTTCAGTATTCTCCTGAATGTCTTCGTGATCATTACTGGCTTGTTTGATATCTGATAGTGGCTTGGCATCACTCTTCAAGGTGCTGTTTTGACACATATTCAACATGATAGCATCATCAATAGATATCATCTCATATTCACAATGTTTGTTTTGATTGTTGATGAATGTTTGTTCTGCCTGCTTCTCCGTATACTGGTCTTTATTTTGCATTGACATTTCAGGAGGAGGGTAGTCTTGAGTCAGGTGTGAATTAGACGATAGCTTCTGTCTTTTGTTCCTCTTGCTGTAAACCCTTGGGCACTTTTTCCTTTTTGCCTCTTCGTCTCTGGGGAACAGCTGTGAGAACGTGGTGTCATCATCGAGCAAGGCCTTCAGATCGGGACTTATGCCAGGAGGACTGAGAGGGGAAGAATTCAAACAGGAGAGAGGATCCACCTCATCCGAAGAGCCACTGTTTGTCTCACGTTTGATCTCAACTGCCACTTTTCTAAGAATCTCTTTGGCGAGGCTCTCTTCTGATCCTTTTTGTTCACACATCTCTTCCACAGCATACGCATTATCTCTGGACTCGGCACATTCTCTGTTAATATCCTTGCCTAAAGATACACCACAATCCACGGTGATATCTGCACATACTTCTGCTTCTCCATTGGCCATCTCGGTCACATTTGTACATTTCAGCTCTTCCGTGTCAGCGTTGTTTTGATTTAATTCCACAGTTTCATCGAGTACATTTTTTGGAGATCTGGATATATCCTCAAAGCCAGAGTTTGAAGTGACAGGAAGAGGGCGTTCCTCTGTTTCAGTAATAGATTTGTTAAGGTGCTTACTCAATTGTTCCTCGGGAGATTTGCTGTGGTCTTGCAGTCCACGGTTTTGGAATTCAGGAGTTATTGCTTGTAGTATGTCTGTTTTCAATATATTTAGAAGCTCATCAGAGAAAGGGGCAGGCTTTATGTTTATCTCACTATTTTTATTCTTCCTAGCTTTGTTATTCTTCTTTGCCTTTGTTGGCAGGGGAGGCATTTGGTGCCCTATTTCATCCCCTGCCACTGATGTACTTGTTTCAGTTGCCATTTCCTTCAGTATTAAATCAGTCTCTGTTGCTTTAAATGTGAGAATGTTACTTGTCTCAGGATAGAGAGTCTCAGACATTCCAACTATTTTGGTTGGGAAACAGGTCTGTGAATCATCTTTACGTCCTTTCTCCGTAGTTTGTGATGCTTCATAAATAAGTGTACTTCTTTGATGGCTTGATGTTGAGTTTTCTTGGACAGTGTGTTTTTCTGCTCTGACCAAATGTTTCATGGCCTTATGTCTTTTCAACCCTGGCACAGTCCTGAAACACATGGAGCAGATTTCACAGAGTACCTTTCCCTGTTGAGTGTTGTTCTGTGCACTTGTCTTTTTTTGTGAGCTTTCTTCTTGTACTTGGCGGGTTGTTGAACACATGTCAGTCTCTATTGTTGGTTGTTTCTCTGATGGGTCTGGTGGTAGAGGCATTTGTTCATTTTCACAGATGATGAGTGGCTTAGGAGTGGGCGGACCATCCGAAATGTCTTTTCTGAGAAGTGCGGCATTCTCACAGGGAGCCTCATGAATATCAAAATTCTCTGATTCAACTTTTCTCAGGAGGTCAGCATGAATATGTGAATACTCAATAGATTCAAGTGGATTATGGCAAATCTCCAAATCCTTCTTTACATCGCCAGTTGAGGAATCAGTGCATTTGATTTGAGGTGGGAGGCCCAATGCAATGCATGTGAATTTCATACTCTCCTGGATGTTGTTGCTGTCCAAGGGTTCATCTGGTAAACTTAGCTTAGCTGGGTCTGAGTTCAAAGGTATCTCTGTGTCTATCACTGTTGTGGTTTTGTTGAAAATCAGTGCAGGGTCAACACTGAGGTCACACGTTTCACAGTCATCCCTGGGACTCTGCTTGATGTCTGGCTTCTCTTCGGCTTTATTGGCTGGTGAGATAGGGATGTACTCATATTGATTCAGTTGTGGAGGGTCATCTGAGATGCCATTGTAGTTCAGTGGGCTGAGCTTGAAATCATACAGTGAGTCTTGGGCCTCTGATGCCTCTGATGGCTCTGTTGAGCTGGTCACAAGTGGAGAGGGGGTGGTGGCTTCAGTGCTGGGGATTTTACACTCCAGGTCCAGATGAGGTGGGCTTATCAACGTGTACTCCATCTCAGCTGTTGTTGTCAATTGTTCATCAATGTGCAAATCCTCTTTGACATTTTGGTTATCATCTTCATTTCTGGGGGATTTCATGTTTTGAATTGATTCTTGGTCAATGACCATACTACTCACTTTAATTTCTGACTGACATGGATCCTCTTGTATGTCCAAGTTCTCCAGAGTTGTGTGAGGGGAAGTTGAGAAAATAGGACTGGATGGTGGATTAACATGTAGAATAAGACCCTGACTTTCTTCTGCATCCCATCTGCATGGTGAATTCTGGCGACTTGCCATAAGATGAATTGGAAGATGTTCTTCAATGTCTTTAACATTTGAAATCTCTGCTTCTTGTTTCTGAATGGTGTCAAATGCAAGACCTGTTTCATTATTTGGTTTGTCATTAAATGGAATAACTTTGCAGGCATCACTATAAAGGATGCTGTCAGAATGTGAAAGGGTCAACAGACTGCTTTCTCCCTCCTTGGATTCAGTACCTTGAAAGAGTGAGCAGTCACTAGTCTTTATACTGGTTTCCATTAGTAATGGACTGCAAGGCTTATCTGTGGTGACCATCTCCATTGACATATTGGTTGTTTGACTAGCACTGTAAATCTCAGGAGGGTTACAGTTTTGAGGGGAAGCAAGTCTAATCAAATCATTTTGTTTTGGTATTTCAACAGCAATTTCACCTTCCTCTCTCACATTGTCTGAGCTTTGCACTTTCAATTCACCAGGAGGCGATGAACAAAAGTCTTCAGAGTTATTATGGATAAGGGTGGATGGTTCTTCCAATGCTTGTTCAACCACAACCTCTGTGGTCTCACTCATGTCTAGACTGGTGTCAGGTAGAGCTGCTGGTGAAAGATGGCTATCAGATGGGCCAGTGATTCCCTTCACTGCCTGTACGTCCTCATGGTCATCTACAGTAAAATGTTCTGGAATGTCAGTATTGTTTTTGAAGAGTTGCATCACATTGTCCTCATTACGCATTACATTACTGTTCCCACAGGTCTCCTCAGCCACATGTGAGTTGTGCATCTCCATATTTGAGCAGTAAGCAGACCTGATCATATTACTATCCTCAGTAATATCCTCCTCAACTGATATGACTTCAGTCTCTGCCCTGCTGTCATTGTTTTCTGTGGGCGCACTTGGCTGTAATAAAATTGGCTGGTTTCCATCAACTGCGGGGTCAATGCTGTTACAGAGAGATGACTGTGACTCATTCAAAATGAATTCAATATCATCCTTCCGCTCATTGATATTTGGAGGTGATAATATATTCTCCTTCTCAGTAATTGCTTCCTTTTCACTATGATCTCCTCTCTCAACTGCATCAGTCTCGTGACATTCAATTTCGAGATGTTGTTGACTTTTGAGAGCGGTGACATTCAGCTCATCCTGTTCCGATACAATGGGTTCTTTTTTGAATATGGAATCTGAAATCACCTCGAGGCTTTTAATCAGGTTTTCAGCATACCTCTTCTGCTCTAAAATCTCCTCCTTTGTTTCTGCGGGAGTCCTTTTTTCAACATTTGTGTCCTCTGATGTTTGGTCATGGTGCATCTGAGGGTGTTCAATATGTGGCACTGTGGTTATCAAATTCGGTGTATCATCCTCTTTTTCAGTAAAATGTTCAAGGGCACCTGGTTCATTGTGGGTTGGAGTGTGGGGACTATGGTGTTCACCCATCATCTCAAATTGGAACGGACTGGACCATGGGAGACCTGGCTCAGTGAAATGTTCTGATGGCAAACTAGTCACTGGCACATCTATGATTTGCACAGGGCACCTCATATCCAGACCGGTGCCTTCATTCTCTGATTCATCACCCAGACGTAAAGGAGAAAACTTGCTCATTTGCAACTGCTTGGGGACATTCTCGACCAGCAATGGTGGGCTTTCCAACTTAGTTATCTGAAGCTGGTTTTCAAGTTCATTTACTATTCTCTTTATCTCCAGTTCATGTTCATCCTCTGATGCACAGCTGTTGAGATTTGTGCTGTAGTCCATTATTTTTTCTGGCAGAGACAAAGGAACATGATTGTAATCCGATTTCTTTTCATTTGATTTCTCAGAGCTGCTTTTGTATTGAGATATCTCATCTGGTAGCACTGGGCTGACATCCACCATAAGGCCCCAGTCCCTTTGTTCCAGAAAGGGAGAAAAGGATGATACAAACTCTTCCTTTTTATCAAGTGTGTTCTCTATTGAATTGAAACCGTCTTTTTGCATTGGCATATCTGAGTAAAGGCCATTGTCAAATCCTGCCACTGCAAGGTCCCCAAACATTGAGGATGTGTCAAATGAAAGTGGGGATTTCATGAGCCCCTGTTCCTGATCCAGGGGGTATGGCATGAGGTGGGACGTATCTTTCTGTATCAGTGGGTCCTGCGTTTCAGTTGGAGATAGGCACACCTCATCCATCAGAGATGTGCAAAGAGATGCAGACTTGGGGTCACTGACTAAAGCAACTGCATCTTTCACCATGCAGACATGCTGTTTCTCAAATGTGGTACTGTCTGATAGCTTTGGCGGTGTAGCTTGGGGTCCCTCACTATCTCTTCGTTTGTACGTTGATTTTCCCTTTGATTTTCTTTCATTGTCAAAATGTATTTCTTTGTTGATGGTAGGAGAATGTGAGTCAAACTGTATTTGCTTGATATCTGTGCTGCCAGAATGTGTTGATTCTTCTTGGGGGGACGTATTGTCTACGCTCTGTAGGGTGTTTCTGTCAGGACTGACTGTTGTACTGGTTTCTTTGCTGTACGACTCCAGCTTCTCTCTTGATGTTGTGTGTAAGGGCTTGCATTTTTCAAGGTTTTTGATTGCATCTCTTGCTTTATGTGTGGATGGCACTGGATCAGCATCTTCTTGAGTTAAATAATAGCTCTTTGGGGTCTCCGCATTGTCTTTGTTATCAGAAAGAATAGGCTTATCAGTATTATACTTCTTGACAGATTTAGTAAATGTCAGTGCTAGTGTGCTGGACTCTTTACATAACTTCTGCGGTGAGGACCTTTCATAGATTCTTTGCTCTGTGGGCTCTTTCCTCTTGATATCCATCTTCTTCTCACAGTCTGAGTCAGTGCGGTCAGTGCTTTTGGGGCTGTTGATACTATCGCTAGAAACACTCACAGATGTGCTGAGTTCACTGCTAGTGGATGACCTGCTCCCCCTCCTCCTGAGTCTCTGGTGAGAAGCGTGCTTCTCAGGGGAGAGGGAAATTTCTTCATTCTTCTTCACCTCGAAACACTCTTTTGACTCATGTCTCCACGCAGCCTGGTCCCTCTCACTCCGCGCTCTCCATTTGCACTCCTTAGTGTATGTGTATTTACACCGGCTACTTTGGCTCAGGCGGCCTTGGCTTGCTATCTTTACAGGCTCACACTCATCATCTGAGTCTGAAACATAGTCATATTCTCCAAATGCAGGATTCTGTACAGTGGGAGTGAGTCTCTCCATTACCAGGGAGAACTGGAGGTTTTTGGTGCCTTTAACATGGAGTTTATGGAGCTTATTCTTCTGTTGAACTATCTTGTGAATAAGTTCTTTGCTCCAGGTTCCCCCTCCAGTTCTTTTCCTTTTGCTCTCTTTTACTGCAGTTCTTGAGGATGGGGATGTTTGGTTTGTAGAGGAGGCCAAGGAAGGGGTTGACCCTCTCAGTACAGAGCTGTCCTGAAAGTTTTTAACACCGCAACGCTCAGAAAACTTGCTGGATAAGAGAAACCTTGGAGTCGTTGTGTTTCCATCTTCACTCTTGCACAGTTTTCTTGCCTCTTTCACTTTGCTGTCTTGTTCCCTGGACTTCCCCCCTGAGGGAATTCTTGAATTTTGATGAGAGACCTCTTTTTTTATGTTAATTTTCTGATCTTGTTCCAAATTCTGAGATATTTTCTCAAGTTTGCTTTCTGTGTATTGTTTATCTGTCTCGGGGCTCTCAACATCGGAATCATAAAGATACTTTCCCTGTGTCAAAGTCCTGTCATCATCAGTTGCTTGTTTACTTTTGCTCTCAAAGATCATGGATTCTTTGGTTTTCAAACATTGTTTGTTTGACGTTGCCTTGACAGTGGTGAGGTCATCATCAGCAAATGCATCTATAAAGCTGCTGTCTATCTCTGCATTGTCTGACTGATATCCCAATCCATTTAAAGCTTCTGTGATTAGGCTGTCTAACTTGGCATCCTCCATTTCCAACTCAGGGAGAGGGACGGGAAGGTTGCCAGGCCCAGAGAACAAACTGAGTTTCATGGGGTCATCCTTGTTGTCCCCCTTCGTTTCACTGTCAGACATCAGCTCCCCGTTTTTATTGAGTCCCAGCAGAGATAGATGAAGTTCAGATGGGCACCTTGGCATAGAGACACTAGACCCAGATGATGCAGCTTTTGACATTTCTGCATGGAATTTTCTGCTCTCCTCCATCTTTGACATGTCTTTGAGGTCATTTTGTGCAAATGCATGCTGAGCACAGTATTGCTTATGGCCAAGAAATGATGCCAGATTATTGAAATTCTGATCACACTGCTTGCATGTCAGAAGCACGTCTAACTGGTCAAGATTTGCTGTGGCTAAAGAGGTGGCTAACAGCTGATGTGCAGAATATGGCGGTGGAGGCTGTTGATGATCCACCCCAAAATTATCTATATAGCCTTTGTTTCCATCCATAGTAGTCTTTGGATGTACATTGTTTTGCAGGTAGCTCATCAAATCGTCTTTGGTTCTGTCTGGTGCATAAGGAAGGTTTCGGGGGGCATCAGAATGAAATTGGTGAGGGTTAGTGCTTAGGTGATCTGAAGGTAATTGGGTTTTGGCTGGGTGCTGGTGATAAAACGGGTGAGGGGGACCCGCCTTTGACATCTGGCTGTCCTCTGAACTGAGGTTAACAGGGCTGGTGGATGCTGGAGAGAGGGAGGAGCAAGTACTGCTCGATGTGGGGTTGTGGACCGGGGAGGGCAAGGGGGATTCATAAGGTGACACCATCATAAGTCCCATAGGCGGGACTTGCAATGGAGGATAGCTGTAGTTTCTCGATGATGCCCCTGGAAGAGATTGGTTCAGTCCAAAATAAACAGCCTTATTTTTGGACTCACAGACTTGTGCATGGCTCATCTCTACTTTAAAAGATGATATTGTACTATTGCTGTGCTTGACAGTTTCCTGTCTTTGGTTAGAAAAACCTTCACTAGTTCTGTTGTTTTGAAATGTGCTGGGGCTTTTCATGGAGCCATTTTTATGTGATTTACTATCATCCTGCCAGTCAGAGGGAGAAACCATGTAAGCCAATTTTTGGTTGCTTAGTTGCCTAGATATCTCAATTCTGTTTTGGCTGGGCATAGCAGAGGTTAGGCGTATCTGCTGCCAGGGCATTCTGCCATTTTTAGATGAATTGGGCCTTTGGTCGACTGCTGGCTGGTTCTGAAACTGAAACTTGTCATTCATATCAGCATATGGAATTGTGTTTTGATCAGCTGGTGAATATGTCTTATTAGGTCCCTCCCAGGAGTGTGGTAACCTGTTGTGAACCTTGTTGTTGATGTTTTTATCAATAGGCACTGAGCCCATGTGAATGTTACTGAGTGGAGGGCTGTTGTACGTTTTGTTCGGAAAGTGCATTTGGGAGCTTGGACCTTGTGCAATATTTCTTGCGTGGTGCACACTTCCTTGGATGAGTGTTCTTTGGTTGGCAGCTGTGTCTTTGGGGTGGCAGTTCCTCTTACTCCCCGAAGTGATAGTTACATCCCTACCGTCTGTCTGTCCAAAAGCTTCGGTGCTCTCTGGCAGGGCGCTCTTCCCCTGGTCTGACTGCTGAGAGCTGGAGCCAGAGCTATCGCTACTGGCCGAGTCCTCACTCATATTCCTGGGACAGTGCATAGAGGATGCTGCCCCTTGTGGAGCTTGAATATACTGTGACGGCTGTGGGGCGTGGGGATAAGAGGTTCTATCCTCTGGCTGCTGTTCATTACTGAACTGAGTGTTGTTTTGAGCAATGTCTTGGCCCTCTCCGGACGTAAAGGAAAAAGAATTGTGAGTCACATGAACAGAACCCAGGGAGGAGTCTGTAAAGTCTTGGGACTGTGGGTTCTGTTCACAGGGAAAAGAGTCAGAGGTTGATTCTTCCAGAAACTGATATCCATACTGAAATGGTCCAGGCACAAATGCACTTGTCTTGTTGGCCTCTGTGAGGGCAGTGGATTTTTGTGACGATATCCCATAGTTAGCACCATTCAAAGTCCTTTCAGGAGACTGCCATGCATTAGAGCTGCTCAGCTGAAAGTCTGCCAAGAGCAGCTGGCTGCCAGGCTGTGCATTGTTGTTCTCCATTGGGGATGGCTGCTGCTGCTGCTGGGACAGGGGTGGATGTTGGTGGGTGGAGGTTCCACCTGCAGAACCCAGTGCCTGTGAGGTATAGCTTGGGGAGGTAAGGTTAGAGGAGGCCTCCTGGAAGCAGCGGCTGTAGTTGAGCTCCTCTTGCTGCAGCTCGGCCTCTCTCTCTGGTATACTGGGCACGTGGAACCTGTAGCTGCCCGAAACTGGGCCACGGCTGGCCTCCAGCTTCTTGGGTGGCGAGACCTTCTGCTGTGGGTAGGCAATGCCAATGGTGGGGTTGGAGCGTGGATTTGTGATGCTCAGTCTGTACAGCTGCTGAGGATTGCCACGCTCTGATTTTCCTGACCGCTTGCCCTTCTCTCGGCCGCGGCTCTTTCCGCTCGGGGACTGGGGGCTGCCTTTGCCACTTGGCCAAGCCCTGTCAGTGGCAAACTTTGATCTGTTCTGGAGTGACCTGAAGTCAATCTTCCCTGCCTGCTGTGGCCGTATTACCGCCTCACGTTGCTGAGTATAGTCCCTTTCCTTCTCTTTTTCAATCTTGGCCCCTCTGCTGCCAGCCCTGGCCTCAGTGCCTGTGCTTAAAAAGTGCTCTGAAGACTCCTTTGTGGTTTTGTCAAACTGCTGCTCCAGCATCGTCCCCTTATCCTGCAGTTTGGACTCAGCGTCCAGCTCTTTGACAGCGTACGTACGCTGAGTCTCTCCTGCCATGGTGCACAATGCGTGCTGTGAAGGCCTGGTCCTCAGAAGTGCTATCTGGGAGACAGGAACATGGTCCTCTGGGTAGTATGAATCAGTAAACTTCCAGTGGCAGGAACTGCAGGGACAGGGCTGCTCGCTGCAGGCTCATCTCTTCACTTTCATTGTGAACCACTGATCTGGCGCCAGCATAAAGGAGACCTGGAGAGACAGAATACAAAGGGATCAGATCAAAAGCTTTTTCAATCCTTAAAAAAACATTACATTAACATGAAAAGATGATGTACCTTTTCAAATTTAATTTGACAACAATTTATTCAAATAAGCAAGCAAACTAGAATTCAAAGAAATGGCAAAGCATATATATTGTTTCAAAATGAACAAAATCCATTCATTCTTTTATCCAAATATTAGTATAGAAAACAGAAGAGAAAGATGATGTTCTGGGTGAAGTAAATTAAAAGATATCTTACACAATTAATTGAGAACATACATGTTTAAATAAGCAGTTGAAAAGTCAACTTTGCTTCGTACAATTGTAATCTTCCCAGCCTTTGCCAGTAGAGAGCACTATTGCAACATTAGACAGTGCTGACAGCACAAAGAACAAGATCAATAGTGAATTTTATAGTGCCAAACTCATTCTCTGTCTCAAGTCTGGGAGATATTGGTAACACATAAATTCCATATTACTGCCTACAATAACAAAACAACTAAATATAATAATAGCTAAGGGTTAGTTTCCTGCTATCACAGACAAAATCCTCTACATAAACAATCAGAAAAAGAAACCAGTCTGGTCTTGAAATGATGAAGCACGCCACAGGACTGAGGATGAGAAGAATACAGCACTGGGATCCAAAAAGCACTGCCAATACATGAATCAGAGACTCCTAAAGAACAGGGACACAATGCCACAGTGTTCTAATGCTGCAGAGGGCTGCAGGTTTAGATCATGGAGGAATATCAGGGATTAGTCAGTCAGCCATTAGACAGTGAGAACTGCGGGCACACTGACGTTTGTTGCTTTTTTTTTCAGGCATCCCAGACGCCGCTGCTCAGGTCCCAGTTTACTTTGGCCCTTTGCTGCTGCTTCGTTTGAGGTCAGACCAGAAGCAGCTCAGAGTTAGCACCAAAATGTCATTTCTGGGCCTGTTAGCCAAAGTCTCATCCCTCCTTCGTCTCTGTTTCCCCCCAGCCATTACCAACGCCAGCATTCGGGGGTGGCAGGGTGGAGACTACCCTTTAGCCGGGTGACTTGGGTTCAAGCCCCTGTTTTGGCTATATACCATCTGCTCTGCTGAAGTGTCCTTGAGCAAGACACTGAATTCCTACCGGTCCTAGGAGCGGAGCATTGCTCTGAAACTGACCCTGCACTCTTACCTCCCTGAAGAGCATCGCACTGCATTACTATTATTTGATTTCAATGAAAGAAATAAAGAAAATGTGGCATATATGAGCACTGTTGAGTTGGGTCTCTCCCTCAGGTGACGGCACCCCACCAAACACACCTACAGAATGCATGGCCATACTGCAAAAATAATCAAACATCTACACTTAAACTTGAAAGTGCAATGAATGAACAAACTTAATGGATTGATAGTCCTGTAAGTGATGTATTGAACTATTTTAACTATTAAGACCTCAAAGACAGCCTTGTTGTCAAGTTGAAGGAGAAGGATGTTCCAGGATAGATGACCTTTTCACACCGCCTAATGTTAGTTGAAAATGAACATTATAACACTTGATCCATCTTATAAGCGAGTGAGCAAATGCACGTGCACGCACACACACACACACACACACACACACACACACACACACACACACACACACACACACACACACACACACACACACACACACACACACACACACACACACACACACACACGCTATATATAACCCCCCCCGCCCATATATATACACA
>CABFOP010080376.1:0-12799 GCA_900683385.1 Anoplogaster cornuta
TAATAATAATAATAATAATAATAATTTGGCCATGCCCATATAGCTCATATGGCCAAAGATGACAAGATGGCATGTCAATCGCTTAACAATACTCATCCAACTTACGCACACATATAGATGCAGATGAATTGTTTAAAACATTTTTTTTTTTTTGGCTCGATCGAAGAAAAACCTGACGAGTAAATTTTGCACAACCTCAATTATCTGAAAAGTAAAAATGAGACAAATGCGATACCATGCTTCTTTTTTTTATAAATCAATTTGGTGAAATCCACTCCATAAACTGGTGTAACAATGCGACAAAAATAGATATGCAAAACTATCATTAGTTAAAAAACAGACTTTCAAATGATCAAGGATGAGATAAATGGTCTTTATTGGTACTCTTCACTTAGTACTGTGAGTTAAAACAGAGGGATGTGAGTCTCAATAAAACATTCCATGTTCAATGTTGTACAATAAGTCATTTACATTAGAATGATAAAACAAAATCTAGTTAACAAGATGTTCATGTTAAACTGACTGTTATAAATATATGCTAAAACACTTTTTGAGCTAATTGTCCATACTCCTTCCAAGCATGGTTTTTAACACATGGTATTGTTTTATGTAGACAGGTTTCAGTTTGTGAGGGTCACTTATTGTTGGAAGGGGAAGGGAAGGTCAAGCTCAAGCCTTCCTGCATTAACTTTCATGTAAGCCTGGGCTTCCTCAGAACCCTGTGGCAGAAAACCAGAAACAATGGTATTGAACTGGTTCACCACAGAGATTAACATGTCCATAATGGCATCCTGCAGATTCTCCATGTGTATCTGGTGAAAGACATTATTCATGACAATGATAAGGTTACTATATATAAGGTTACCCATCCTCACTAGCATAATGTCAAGGCTCTCCATGTTTTTCATCAAATATACAAGTTCGTCAAAGAAGTTCTTGAAAGAAAACTTCACTTGATCCAAGATCTGGCCTCCAGTAATTGCATTACCATTTGGCATGTGCAATTTGACACTGCTGAGCTTCTCAACCAGAGAGTTGTAGTAGACCTCCGTGTTCTCATAAATAATCTGGATGGCCTTCTCTAGCATAGCAGCAATGCACCTGGTCAGCTTTTTTAGAACCTCAGGAAGAGAGATAATCTCCTCAGAGCCAGGCAGTTTGAACTGGGTCTCCTTCAGGACCATGATAGCATCATCCAGGAAGACCTGAGCAGTTTTCTGGTACAGGACAGCAGTGTTCCTGAAGAAGATAGACAGCTGGCTCATTTGGATGTCATAGCTGATGGCTATGAGAGAGTCCTTCAGCAGATCCATGTGCCATGTGATCAGGTACTTGTCAGCAAACATTTTAAATGTGGAAGTGATGGATGGGAGTCTCTGCTTAAGTCCAAACAGCATGTCGAAAGGTGCTTCCATGTTGTATGTAATCTGCAGGATCATTTTATCAGCATCCTTAGCAGACGATCTGATGACAAATATGTCAACATCAACTTCTGGGGCAGACTGTTGAATAGAACAGAAGAGAAGAAAATGTAATTTTAGTTATATTTTGATTTTAGCATTTATTTTTCCATCAAATCAAAAAGGTGATGCCCACTTTTTGTAGGGCACAATTATTAATAAATTGAGGTTTAAGTAATACTCACCACATAACGGCTATAGAGTCTAGCACTCATCTGAGATGGGACCCTGCCATGGAACTGAAGGCCCAGGAAGCCAGTGGATGGGGTGGAGATGGAGGCACTAATTCCATCTCTGCGAGCAGCATAGCGGAAGTTCAGATCAGTGAAAGTAGGGCTGGTGATGTCCACGTTCAGGGTGTGGCGAGAAATGCTGGAAGATAAACAAAGCAACGATCAAATGAAAAATCACTATTAATTCTTGAGTTAACTGTTAAACATGAGACAAATGAAAAGACATATATTGTAACAATTAGTTGAAAAGTAAGAATGTTGAATAGATTGAAATATATTTAATTTTACCTGTCATCAACTTGATAACAACAAAATCACAACAAAATAACTTACCTCAAGCCTTGGGTAATAACATGATGGACATCCATGGTCAAGTCACTGTGTGTCAGGACAGCCTTGTTAATCATGCTCAGAGCTTCATTCTCAAAGTTTGTAGTGGAAGAAGCTATTCAAAGAAAGATTTGGTGGTCAATAATGCTCAATATACAGTATACAACATCAATATTTATGGGAATTTCTTCAACTCACCATCCATGTCATATTCCAGGAAGAGAACATCAGAGGTTGCAGAGGACTTGACAGTGACTTTGAAGACAGGGGCATCACCCTCCACTTCAACTGCCAGGTTTGTGGTGTACACTGGGGTGACAATCTTGGCATTGGCAGAGACCTTCTGCTTGGGTACTGTCACTTCAACAACAGCCTTCTCAAAGATGTTGAAGTCACCCATGCTGCTTGGCTGAGACATATCAATCTCAATATCAGCAGTCAAGGAAGAAGTTGGTGCAAAGTCAATGGTTGCCTGGGCAACATGCTTTCCCTTGGTGTTGAAAGTCATCATGTTTGCCTCGTTGTTGCCAGTAAACTTCAGCACTGCATACACACGGCTCAGGGAGGCCTCAACAGCTAGGTTCTCATTCACATCCATTCCAATGACTTTTGTCGTACCATGGTTGAATTTGGCATCAGCAATTATCTTGGATAAGGAGCGTAGGCCATCAGCATTCCAGTACAGATTAGCCTCATTGTCTAGGACTCCCAAAACGACATAGTCTTCAAGCATTGTGCCATCAATATTTGCCTTAGTGGTTGACTCAATGGAAACATACCCATAGGTTCCCTCCAGCTTCAGGCTGTGGTCTGCCTCTGCCTTTCCAACAGCCTTGAACATGGGCACATTTAAATCACCCTTCAGCTTCAAGGTAGACACAACATTTGCTTTACTCTTGGTGCCTGCAACCAGATTCTGGTTTGCTTCCAGGTTGAGTATAGGCAGGGCAATCCTTGCAACAGTAGCCACAGAGACGGTGGTTTCAAAAGTCTCAGTACTCATACTGATGGTGCTGTCATGAGTGCCCTCAATGTGATGATTCTGCAGGGACATGGAGTTGGCCAACTTGATTCCTCTCTTGGTGGTCAGACTAGTGGTGCCATCAAGTTTAGCTTTCAGGCCCTCAAACACAGAGGCTGTGGTTGCTCCCAGGCGGAACACAAGATCATCTTCAGCATACAGTCCAGCATTGGCATTCAGATTGATGATGGCAGACTTGAAGGACAACTCTGTGATCAGGTTACCCACAGAGGGAATCTGGATTATACCCATCACATCAACAAGGGGGGCTGTTTGGCTCTTCTGGTACACAATCTTGGCATCTACAGCAACAGTCTGTTCAGTGGTAGTCAAGATGTATTTCAATCCAGTTTGCTCATACAAGTTCAGATCACTGATGGCCGGGGAATGGAACTCAACAAAAGGCAAACTAATCTCAACCTCAGGAATGTTGATGGGGGTTTTCAGGAAGTCAAGATTGGCCTCACCATCCACAGCAACAAACATGCCAGCTTCATTTTCATTATTGTCAAAAGTTAAGTTGTAGAAACCTTTGTACTGATTGAAACGGGCCAGAGCTACTGTGTTCATCTGTTGTCTATCAGGCTTGAAGATGGCTGAGTAGTCATTCTGCAAATCTATCTTGGCAATCAGAGTTTCAAAAATATTGACTTTAGTGTTTCCCTTGTTCTGGAAGTCAAAGACAATCTTAGCAGGACAGACAACAAAATGGATTGCGTTGGAAAGGACTCCACTGACTGCACCATTTAACTCTGTGTCATGGTTTGCCTTCAGCTCAACCTTCAGATCATAAATATTGCCATTTCCAGATGCCACAACAAGACTGTTCTTAATGGCTAGGCCCTCTGCCTCATTGCGGACATCAAACATGAAATGGCTAAGGGGGACAGATACAGCAGTTATTTGTTGTTTCATCTTCAGAATGGTAGAGTCTGTGTCACCAGAGAAAGTCAGTTTGAGAAGGCTGGGGGTGATTTCAAAGAGCATGTTGCTCTTGTGGCTGCACTGATTAGAATTGTACTTGCCTTTGCCCATATTGTCAACTGCTAGGTTGAAGGTATTGCCATCTTGGCGAGCAATTGCCTTTTGGGTCACTGTGGCATCACTGGTGAAACTGATTATTGGGAGGTCCACTAAGTGATTGTAAGTTGTATCCAGAGAGGCAGACATTCCCCCTATCATAGCAATAAAGGCCTCATTTACAAAGTTAGCAGTATAAGGTCCAGTGGTAACCTTCATTATAGTCTTGGCTTGGGCCTGGGCTGATCGACCATAGAGGTTTACAGATGCCTGATGTTCAACTCCAAGTGCCAGATGATTGAAATTTAGGATCTCTGTAAAAACAACACGGCTCATCTTTGGAACTGCAATACGAGCGGTGGAGTCCAGTTTGTAATTTAGGATTTCAAAATTAGGAGATGTTGCCTGGGAAGTCAGGCGTCCAGTGAATTGAGGGCTCATTTCATTATCAGTAGAGTTCTGGAACTCAGCAGAAGTCTTGATGGCGTAGATGGGAGTTTGGAATCTGATCTCACCATACAGTTTACCAAAGCACGGGACCATGATCTTACTTGAGATGGTTGGCAGCTTGATCTCAGGAACCTGAAGAGTTTTAACAAGCTTTTCCACAGGGACGTGTGGGATGGTAGGGAGGGAGATCTCGAGAAGGGTGATCTCTGGGAAGGTTATCTCAGGCATAGCAGGAAGGTAGTGTATGGCCAGGTCTCCAAAGAAAGCATCCGTTTCAAGCATATTGATATTAAAGTTGACAATGAAATCAATAAAATCAATGATTATATTCTTAATGTCATTGAATGAGATAATATTGGCTTGCACAGTGTAGAAGCCCAAGATGGTGAACTCAGGGATGTCCAGCTGTGTTGGGATTTGAAACTCATGAAGTCTGTCCATGCGGAGTTTCATGGAGGGCACAACAAGGTCAGTGAGAGGGAAGGTAAAAGATGGTATGTTCAGCTCACCTTTCTTCAGTTCACGGATGAGCCCCTCAATGATCTGCTTAACCTCGCTGATGATCTTTTGCTCAGCAGCCTTCTGGAATACTTCAATCATATTGGTGAATGTGTCTGAGATGATAGTTATGAGATTAGTATAGTACTTGCTCACCAGCTGTAGGTAACGGGTAATCTGATCTTCAATATTAATATCAGTAATTTCCTGTTTCAGAGTTTTAGCAAATCCCTTTAAGTCATGGTCAACGATGTCCTTCATAGTTTTGATAATTTCTGCAACTTTGATTTCTCTCAGTTGCTCCATGAAGCCTCTAACAGAGGACAAGACAAAGTTTACAAAATCTCTTGTGGCCTCAAGTTTCTGGGGGATTTCAAGTTCCATGATCAGCTCATTCACATAAGCTGTATACTCAGCAATCATTTGATTGACCTCATCCACATAGCTATTATAATCAAAGGACTTCAGATTCTGGACAATAGTGTCAAGATACACGTTCAGTTCTTGAATCATATGCTCAATCTTAGTTGATTTCATGGAGTTGATAGCATCTTCTATAACTTGCATAACTTTGGCAGGGATGTCTATGGCCATTTTCTTAGTTACAGCCTTGATGGTTTCCTCAATTCTGAACTGCTTGAGTAGCTCCACAACCTTCTCCAAGATGGCCTCAACCTTCTTGTCAACCTCAAACTTGACAATCAACTCCTTCATCTTAGCATAGAATGTATTGATTTTATCAAGGATGCCAAAATCCTGGATCAAATACCTAACATTATCAATTATTTCACTGACAATGTCTGAGGGAATTTGAGCAATCAGTTTCTCAATATGAGCTTCCAGGTTGAGAGATGAAGTGTAGGCCTTAAGCTTGGCAATACAATTGATCATGTCAAAGGTCTCAATGAACTGCTTCAAATCACTCATGATCATCTCTAGTTTAGTCTTGATTCCAAAATTGGCATCAATGTCATGCAAGAATGCAATGCTGCTTCCCTCCAGTTTTTCCAGGTCAATCTCCTTGATCAGTTCCCTTATGGTATCCACCACAGTAATACTCACACCTTTGATGTCATATTCCTCATTAATGGCATTCAGAAGTTGCTGGCTTTTCTGAATGACAGTTTCAGATAGGGTGCCACTAACAATCATTTCTTTCATTAATTCAACAAAGCCTTGGATAGAAGTAGC
Source organism: Anoplogaster cornuta (assembly GCA_900683385.1). NCBI lineage: Eukaryota > Metazoa > Chordata > Actinopteri > Trachichthyiformes > Anoplogasteridae > Anoplogaster > Anoplogaster cornuta. The sequence goes on from CABFOP010080376.1 coordinate 6,204, forward strand.
GAGATCAGCCAGCAGTTTCTCAACAGTAAGTTTCAGGTTCAGCAGAGAGGCTTCCAGGTCCTCCATAGAGATGATATATTCTTGGGTAAAATCAGTTAGGTATTGCTTCAACTGAACAGCTTTGCCTTCTACATTTAGTTGGGCAACAAAGTCACTCACATACTGGGGAAGAACCTTAAGTTTAGCCCTGACTTCCTCATTGTTGATGTAGTTCTGCAAAGCTTCTGCAATGCCCACAACAACATCCTTGATGCTTTCTAGGAAGGCAGGCACATTTTCAATTAGAGGAATTTGAATTATGTGACTATTTGTGTTCTTGTCATACTTAAGGAAACCAGAGATGGTGAATTCCTGGTTCTCTGGGGAAGCTGTGTTGAGAAGGTTTGTGAGGATGGTGCCAGAAACCTCCATTCCGATTCTCTCAGCAGTGTTATAAACACTGATGTCCTGATTGAACGCATGGTCATTCATCTTAGACTTCATCCGAAGGTTGGTCTTCTGGTCCTGTATAGACAGAACAGTATCCATCTTGTTGTCAATAGTGGTCTCCAGGGAGAAACCGTTATCCAGCTGCTGGGTCAGTGAGGCTCTATATTCATGTGAGCTGGCAAAAGCCAGGGGCTGTGCCTTAAGGAGGAACTTGCCATAGAGCTGAGCACTCTGCTTTCCGTACAGTGTCAGGTCACCATCAGCATTGAAGATAGCATCAAGGTTGAAGTCAAAAGGAATGATGCTGGCACGGATGGTGTGATCAAAGCGCATTGGCTGGGAGTTGAAGCGGGCATCATTGGTGATCCTGGCAGCAAGACCAACAACTTCAAGCTCAGTGTTGTGGCTCATGTGAGTTCCGAACAGTTTTCCAGTGGTGCTGCACTTAGTATTGGCTACCAGGTCAGCATAATTGACCTGATAAGTGTGCTTGATCTCTTCCTCACCATAAGTTGCTTTCAGGCTTCCAGTCATGTCCATCTTATAGAGCTCTGCCTTCAGCTGCGCCTGATTAATGAAGTTGGCGTCCAGCACATTCAGATTGTTATTAACTTTTGCAGAAGCAGTGTAGGGCTTCAGCTCGATGTTGATGTCATGAGTATAAGAGGCATACTCACTTACGGTAGCTACAGCATTTGAGTTGAAGTCAAGGTTAGAAAGCATGATTGTCAGGGTGTTGGCATTATCAACCTTGATGTCATGCAGTGCAGCCTTGTTGTTAATGGACAGAGTAGCCTTTGAGGCATCAAGTCCAGCTCTGAAGGTATTTTCCAGGGTAAGGGGGCTCTGGAAGCTGGTTGTGCCGCTTGCAGCCAAACCGTCCTTGTTCATTTTTAGAGTAGCCTGGTGTGTAGCCTCATTCTTGAGGAGCTTCGCAGTGGCATCACTGTTAACAACCACACCATTGACATCAAGAGAGGCTGTAAGCAGAGAGTAGATGTGGTTTTCAGAGTGGTCAGCATCGGTCTGCATCCTCATGATGACTTCACCAGCACTGGCAGAAGCCTCTGCTTGATTGCGGATCCTCATGCCAAGAGCAAGCGCATTTGTATCAGATTGCAGTGACAGCATGTGGTCTTTAAAGGAAATCTTAGCAGCATGGGTCAGGGTGTCTTCAAACGCATTGCTGTTGGTAATAACAGAGAGTTCACCATTGACAAGGTTTGCAGAAATTGTGTTCTGGGCCTGAACAATTGTAGAGTCAATCTTCAGAGAAGAATCAATCTTTGCTTCTGGCCTGAATGGGAAGATGGTGAAAGACTGGGTGGAAATGGTGTTGCCATAGATGGGTCCAGCCTTGATTCTTCCTTCAAGGTTGCTATCAGCAGAGATTTCTTCAGTGTTGATGCCAGCCATGCTAGTGTGCTCTAGGGCAATGTTGAGACCGAAGGGACTTGTGGCTTCAATCTTACTGCTGGATTTCACATTGATTTTGTCTGTGATGGTTGCATCCTCAATGATGTTAATGCTGGCTTCAATAAATGAATGGGCCAAAGAGCTTTTCAAGTGGGCCTTGATGGAATCAGAGTTGGTCAGCACTCCAGAACCTATTTGAAAACAGCAGAAAAAATAATATTTGATGATAATTGATAACTGCATAGATAATGCAAACAGAAACATTTTGTTTTTTAGTAGAACATTACAAAATATTTGCTGGTATGCAATATACACCAAGAGCAATATGCACCATGTCCCACTTATATGTAGTTGTATCAGAAAATACTTATTTGAATTGGAATATGATAAGATAATTTATATTCTTTATTATACCAGTGGAAATTAGAGAAAAGAGTGAACAGTACTTCTCTGTAACTGTGATCCGTAAATCAAACACAATTATCATATTAAAAATTCTGAATTCATTATTCAGTATTAAATTACCTTCAATCTTAATTGAGAGGATATCGAATGGGGAGGTTCCTTTCACATCAAACATAGCTGAGTAGCTTGGTGTCTCCACAGCATCTTTGCCGGCAGCCACTGAGGCCTCCAAGTCATAGAGATTGCTCTTCATCATGGTTGAAACTTCAGCTTTGCCAAAGAGAGGCACAGACACAGTAAGGCTCTCAGGGACAAAAAGCTCTGGGATGGGAATCTCCATGGAGACAATCTCCAGTCCAAACTGGTCCATAGACAGGTGGGGTGTGGTTATGGCATGTGGAAAGTTGAGCTCCTCTGTTGATTTTCCTCCAAAAAGGAGAGGGATAGCAATGGTGAGGCGCTCATTGTTGAAGTGGTAGACTGCCGTTGTCTCACTGTTCAAAAAAAGAAAAAACTCTGTAATGAACTGGGGGAAAAAAACTTTCTGCTAATTAAAATGATGACCCTTTTTTTACTTACACATTCAGGAACAGTTTGTCTGGCAGAGAAATCTCTGGCATATCAGGCACTCTGAAGTTCTGAATGTAAGGGATATCAGCAGCGTACTTTTCCATGTAGTTATTTGTTGCCTGGGGAACAAATAGTACTTGTTTTGTGCATGCTCCATATTTGAAACTAAAACTTTGATATTTGAAGATATTTGAAATGCATACCTCCACAGACTTCACAAGGATGTGTCGGACTTTCATGTCAGTCTCCCCCACCCGCATGTCAAGAACATCATTGACATACTTGTCAATCATGTCACAATGTGGAAGGACATCCGAGTTCACATCAGACTTGACCTTAACCTCAATCTTGCTGTCATCTATAACAATAAAGAATGATGAATAGATTCCTCAAACATCAGAAAAAAGCTCATCTAAGCAAAACCACGTAGTAGTAAGCAATTATTAAATGTTGCTGTGAGTAACTGGAAAAGACATAGTACCATATTTCATTGTGATTTTCTGCTCAGAGGTGATTTCCAGGAGCTTGATGTCACTCTCAAGCTCAAATTCCCATTCCTCATCATGTTTCAGGTTGGCTGTGACAGTGGCATCGGCATTGATTGAGGGGACAAGAAGCTGGACTTGCAGCATAGCTTCTTCCATGGCCTTCAGACTTTGAAAAATGGACCAATGAGTCAGAATATTTTGAATGATGAGAATTATATTTATGTGATTTGATGAGCATATAATTGATTTCTTACTTGGCACGGCCAACCAGTGAGAGTTGAGGGATGTTCTTGTTTATGAGGTCAAGGGAGATGGAATGAGTTGCTTTGCCCTTGGTGTTCCCAGCGACGACACCCAGCCTGAATCCAGCCTCCACATCATAGTCAGGGATCTGGATGTCAGTAGTGATGACATGCTTCCTCCTATTATACTTCACGATTGCTCTGGCTTCAGTTGGCTCCGTACCTAATGTTAGCCAAACAAAACAGAAAAATTGAAAGACTAAAGACTAAATTGATCCAGTGATGAAGAGGATAAGTTTTCACCATATCATATGTTACCTTCGGCCCTAAGGATCATCTTCACAGAGTCAACCTTCTGCCGGCCCTCTTGTCCCTCTTTGAGGAGTTCATAGGCAATGGTGGCTGTGTATTCAGTGACTTCACCAGTAGGATGAAGCTCCACGGCAATCCTATTAAGGTGTTAAGTTAATTTCCATTAATTAATCAAAATGTGCTTAATTCATTAATTTTAAAAACACAAATATTTGCTTGTTGAAATGCTTGTGATTGAGAGGGTCTTGCTTACTTGCTGTCTCCGGTGAAGGGAAAGTAGGGGGCCGTCTCATGAGAGAAAGCATTAATGTACTGCAGGGCAGTGCAGTATTTCATTCCAGCAAAGAAGGGAGTGCACTCATTAACATCAACTTTGTCATTCACCATAGGGGGGATAGTCTTTACCTCTGCTCCAGTCACTGCCACCAGGGTGTTTCTATAAAGGAAATGTAGGAAAGTTAAGATTGCTACAATCACAGTTATTAGATTCCCTCAGACATTTGTATAAAAGTTCTATTCAGGCTTACGTGATGCTGATGAGCTTTGTTGGGTTCCTGGGAGCAGGGATGGTCAGCTTGACGTGGTCGCTTCCCATAGAGATCTTGGCGCTCAGTCCACTCTCATGGAAAAGGTTGGTGTGCATCTCCAGTCCAGAGTTAACATATTCAGGGATGTGGGAGCCAATCTGAGTCGCAAACTCAATGCCAGCAGAGGGCATGAAGGTAACCTCACTCTATGTGGAAACATGACGATGAGCAAAGCAGGAAGGAAACTGAGTTATAAGCTTGACAGAGATGGTAAACATACTTAACTGTTCAAAACATTTATGAAAATACTTTAAAAAACAAAGATATTACCATGTCACGGGCAATGTTAAGTCCACCCTTGATACCAGGAGTGAAGGTACCAGACAGGACAATCCTCAGAGGCACACCAGTGGCAGTGGGCAGGGAGAACTCATTGTCCATGAAGATGTAGTGGGCAAAGATTGTGTTGTCAGCCTTAGTCATCAATCCCTTCATCAGCTGTGGCAAGTAAAAATACACAAGCAATATAAATGATAAACATGCAAATTTTCAACACAAAGCTATTGCTGTCTCTGTGAACCATGTCAAATAAAAATAAATTAACATAACTGTGTGAGAGCATTGTGTTAAGTTTGATTACACTTACATCAGTGGGGAACATCTTCAGCATGTTGTCAATCATCATGGCAGCAGTGTAGGCCATCTCCTCCATTTCATTGGTCCTCAGGTAGCCTAACTCATTTCCTAACAGTCTCAGGTAAACCATTGCTTCAGGAGACTGTTTGGTCTTCAGTTCCCTCACCAGTTTGTTGACGTTGCTTCCAATTTCCCTCATCAGGCTCTGGGAAGCCTATAGATGTGCATACTGTATTACAAAACTGTTGCCAGATGCTACAATTGTTTCTCACAATTACTCATTCTAATTAGTCTGATTAATTTACAAAGTAAAACGCATTTCTCTGAATACCTGTCTCCTCATCCTGTCCTTCTTCAGAGCGGGCAGTATGTTTTTCAGGACCTCGTTGACCCTGAGGGGCATGTTGTCAGAGACAAAATACATTGTCTTCAGGATGGTGTCGGGGAAGAATCCCTTCTCTCCAAACAGGGCTTCAACAGTTGGCTCAAATCCTTTGCCCTCCATACCAATCTTAAAGGGTGAGGGTGAAAAACTGTCTGTTACCATCGCAACTGAACACATGGAAAATTGTCTCACAGAACAGTTTTGATTGAAATAGTTTAAAATTGTACCTCCATCATATCAATGTCATAGCCGAATGCCTTCAGAGTAATTTCAAGCATGGCCTCCCTGGGCAGGTAGCTGGTACCCTCAAAGATCATGTTTCCCTCCACAGATCCGATCCTGTAGTTGTGAGAGAACTTGGTGGGGTCCATGACAGATCCAATCTCATTACCCTGCAGGGCATCAAGAATCTTCTGCCTCATCCTGTAGGAAAGAAAGACAGACAGATATGATGGTGAGCATAAAATAAAATGAATAAAACAAGGTCTTCTTTTCATCATTTACCTTATTAGTTAATGCAGCAAATGCTCATGTTATGATGCTTCACTTACTCTTGGGTCTCAGGCTCAGTTGAGGACAAGATGTTTGTAATGTGGGAGCTGACAAAGCTCTTGGCCTGTTGGTCCTGCTCATTGGGCAAAGCAGCAGCCAGCTGGGCCAATTCACTTGGCTGGGGGTCCTTCATCAGTACCAGATATGCTGCAACACGCTTCTGCAGGGGGCTATTGCTGTTCAGAAGGACCTGCATGAGAACCTCTCTGGCCTGTGAGCAAATAATATATCCTTCATTAAGAATGAAACATACACAGAAATAATGTTTACAATAATCTGTCAAGTTAACAAACATCATAGTCAAACTGCCTGACTTGCCTCCTCAGGGACAGGAGTCAGCCTGTAGACCTGGATGGCAGCCTGCTGGACAGCTGAGGAAGCAGCAGGCTGGTTCACACACTGGATCACAGCGGCTCTCAGAGCAGGGCTGGCAGCTCCCATGGCTGCAGCCATGTTTCCAATAACCTAAAATCAAAGGACAGATAATTATTCTGCTTGTTGTTGAGTTTGTTTACATTATTACCTCCACCCAGAAGGTCATGTTTTCGCTTCTGTGTATCAGTGTGTGTGTGTGTGTGTGTGAGCGTGTGGGGGGGGGGGGGGGGGGGTAGCGAATAACTAAGGATTGAAAACT
>CABFOP010080387.1:0-15864 GCA_900683385.1 Anoplogaster cornuta
CACCACAGCGGGCCCGTCGTTCTCCGAGGCACCAGTTGACCTGACAGCCAATGTAGGGGAGAATATCACACTCCCCTGTGTTGCTCGAGGTTTACCGCTGCCAACGGTGACCTGGCGCGGACCGGACGGCAGACAGATCCTTACTAGGGCCGACAGCAGGACCACGCAGCTGGAGAATGGGCATCTTCTAATCCAGAGTGAGTTATCCATCAAACACTATCACAACACTTAAGCCTCGGTCTGCACAGGAACCTAAAACAGCACATCCGACTGGCGTGGCTGAGATTCTCCGAGTGTTTATATATAGAAGAGGTGCAGCCCCTCGTATCAGATTCAGTAAACGTTTTCTTAAGAGTGGGGATGCAACAGGACACGACTGGCGCCGGTAATGGAAAAGAGTATTTGAATAGCTCTATGTCAAAACACTATATATTCATCCTGAGAAAAAAATTGTCACGTTAGGTTCATCCTTCAATACTGTACCTCAAAACTAAACTATCTCATTGTGGTCCGTGAAACTGTTCTCAAGACTTAGGTGACCCACTATCCTTTAGTGCCATACATCACTTTAATAATGCGCTATCAGTCATTTTGCAAGAGGAGGTGTTATTTTGTTCAAATGGTGGTTATTTCACTTTAAACTGCTCATTTCTCCTTCAGTGGAGGGAAGTCGGCTGTAGGGCTTCCATTCATATCAGAGTGAATTTGAGCTGTCAGCCGACAATATGACAAATCTTGGTCGAGGAAGGAGATATTTTGTGCTCCTCAGACTTTATAGTGTGTGTAATATTATACTGTACTGGAGAAGAAATATTTGCATGGACTGCTGAAGTGGACTGCTTCTGTCTCTGTTCCCATTTGTGGCTGCCGCCTGACCTAATTTGCTCATTCTGCCGTTGCTTGAGATAGTGTCTATCGGCGTCGTGTCGCACGCAAACCCTTCTGTCCCGCACTTTTTACTTTAACGTTTACATGTCTTGTCATCGGCTATTTAAACACAGGCTTCACTATCTAAACACGAGAATGGAATCATATGTTGATCTTCCAACATGTGATCTCCAGAGAATTTCCTGAGCGGGACATGTGTGTCAGTGGGCAGACAGCTGAGCCAAACCCATTAATCCCATAATATTCTATTTATAACTCTAATTACAGTACAGTCTAACCAATAATAGCACTCATTACTGAGTGGAGGATTTATCACCAAAATGTGGTTAGTATGTACATGTCATCCATCATAGATAACCAAGTATATAGATAGTGTCCATGATTATTTCAACTTCAAATGGCTTGATGTCTGTGTATTTGGTCGTGAAATCAGATTCATCTGTGCTGTTTGACTACAGGTGTCTGGCTGGATGATGAAGGGCTGTACATCTGTGAGGCCGAGAACCCGTTTGGAACCATTAAAGTGGAGGCCAGAGTTGGTGTCACTGGACTGGGTAGGCTTGTCTAGTCTCTCCTTTCTGCACTAGTATGACAACAACAGCCACCTTTAGCCTTTAGTCTGAAGCAATAAAACCAGCCATCAAATTCTCCTGCAGCTGTTTAGTATTAATATATCTCTATTCATGCGATCACTTGGTCTTTGTCTGCAGAGCCTCCTCTCTTGGCCCAAGGTTCCCCAGTCATCACCACTGGGATTGGTCAATCCCTGAGTATTCCTTGCATGCTATTGGACGGAATACCTCTTCCGGACAGACACTGGTCCCAAAATGGAAAGCCTGTAAGATAATACACAAACACTCATACATGTCCGTCACGTAGATTATCTGCTTGTTTGACAGTAGTCATTTCTTCTTCATAGGTGCAGTTGACTGGAAGAACCTTCCTGCGGAGTGATGGCAGCCTGTACATTGATAGAGCCGTCCCTGAGGATGCTGGGACATATGTCTGCACCGCGGTGAATGTAGCGGGCAGCATGAACATCACGGTCAGCCTGGAGGTCCATGGTGAGAGGGCATGTGTAGTCCAGACCCGCTATACGGTTCCTCCAGGCTGGAGATACTGGCTAATGTAGACAGTCAAGAATGTGCTGACTCAGCGTCGACGACTTGAGCACCTGCTGTCATCGTGGCGAGAGGGCTCCATTTACGGCGTGCTTTGATGAATGGGGTCATTCTGTTCATGGGGCCGTAATGACAGACATGCCAGATTACGGTTCATCATCGGTTTGTAATGAAGAAATGCCTTGAACACTGATGCTGCTGACTAGCCAAGGCCAGCGATAATTATTTGAGCCTGTTTGTTTCATGGCCAGTCAGACAGCTGTATTTGTGACCTAATTCTTCCACAGTTCCCCCTGAGATCAACGCTGGTCCGTACCACTACATAGCCAATGAGGGCGTAGCCGTGACACTATCATGTGAGGCCAGCGGAGTTCCCAAGCCAACTGTTGTCTGGTCCAAGGTAGGATGTCATACTTTTCTTAATGACCGTTTTGGCCGCATCCCATGAATCCATGCTTGACTAATGCAATAGTTCTGATTCCCACAGTCTAGAGAAGATCACACATGACATCCATTTATTTTAAGATTCATTACCATTACGACATTTTTTTTTACAATAGCGATATTAGCTATTTCGTATTTATGTAAAGTGCATTTTTGAACCAAAACCAGTCGACCAGTTGATTGGTTGGAGAATGAGGAATGGCGAATGCTGTCATGGGATGTCATGGGGGCTACGATGACATGTTGTGCCCACCTAGAATGAAAAAGACGGACCGGATCATTGATGTTATCCCTGCAGCTTAGCCTAGCTGTGTGTGACACTCCTGCTGGTCATGTGAGGGTTTGAAGAGCACGATAGAGATGTTGGGCACAATCAAATGCCTCTTCCATAAGCAGATGATCCCAAATAACCATTTATGGGAGAGTACGAAATATCCACAACCACCATACGGGTCAAAATCATTATGTTAGTAGTGATTGTGGACCAAAATCATGCCGCAAAAATCACCTTGCACATTACAGAGCCAGCATTACTGAAGGAGGTCTACATGCTATTGTTTACTGAGCCTACATATTACTGCACTACATCAGGGAAGATTTTTTCTCCATGCTCTTTCGAAGTGCTCTCGAGTCAAGTAAATCTCTGTTCTTGTCAGATAAAAGTGAACCTGCAAAAGCAATTTTGTGCTCAGAGGAAGTGTGTGCATGTAGCAGGCATTCCCGTGTGTGTGTGTTGGGGAAAGAGAGGCAGTCCGAGGAGGCTCTGTAATTATACAAGGCATCAAAGGCTGGGCTTTGAGTTGAGCCCAGTTGAGTGCTGTTGCGGGGACCACTTTCATTTATATTCTTATGCTTCCAGGGAAGACAGCCGCTACCCAGGGAGCGCTTCGCTCCTCGGTCTGACCCCGACGGACACCTCCACCTCCTCCACCCTGCCGCCGAGGACGCAGGCATCTACATCTGCACGGCCACCAGTCCTGTGGGCTACGCCAGCCGAGAGATCCAGCTCAGTGTTAACAGTGAGGCAAACAAATATTCAGCCGCATTCACCCAAACACAAAGACATGTTTTCCAGTGTTTGCCATAACAATAACTGACCTCTGTCTGTAGTGGAGGTTCTGAGTCAACATTTCCTAAACACATAGCGGCACTGGCCAAAGATCCTACATGACGTGGTGACAACTGACTTCCCTCTCCCCAGCCATGCCCAAGATAAGGGGTGTGAGCGGCCACGGCAACACGGTGAAGATGGCCGCCGAGGTGGGGACAGAGGTCATCCTGCCTTGCGAGGTCCAGGGCACCCCCTCTCCGTTGGTCACGTGGAGCAGGAACGGACAGCCCATCCCTCCCGTCACAGCCTGGTGAGAGGAAGTCTCATCTCACAATGTAGCAATGAACTGCAGTAAAATAGGTGAACAGCCAACAAAGGGCACGGTTCTCACCATACCTTACCTCTGACTTAACCTAACCCATTCCTTTTACGAGGCACCCTGATTGGAGGTGGCGGCAGTCCAGAGCCGCTGTTCATGGTTGGAGTTCATTTAGCGGTGCCTTTTGAAAGCAGGCGGGCAGCAAAGGCATCAGTCTGACGGAGAGAGCTGTGTGCGGGCTATACTGTTAGCTAAACTGAGGAGGAACATCTGGTCCCACATGGCTCGCTGCTTCCCGCCTCTCTAGTGTGGTCACTCTGGGTGCAGACAGACTGACTGCGTGGCTGACTCAGGACGCAGACTGGATAGATGACAGACAGACCCTCTGGGCCAGACACCAGACTGAATGGTTTGGGGCAGATAGGGGATGACAGAGGGGGTTGAAAGCTACGGTGGTGACCGAATCAGATATGCTCATGTGGGGCCAGGAAGGACAAAATGCGGGGGAGGGACGTTGCCAGGAAGAGGGGAGGAAAACTGACTGACAGAGGAAGAGATACTAGTGCTGTCTGGCTGATTCTAAATTCCCTGGGGTGCTCCGGCCATAAAACAACATGATGACTTTTTACTAGCCCCGTCTGATGAGAATAACACATCTCTGTGAACAACCCCCACACTGGCCATGTTTTACATATACAGGACCTGTGGAAAATGGCAAGCCATGTAATAGGGAGATTCATTCTCTCCAGATACGAACGGGTTACCTACTCCCCTTACATCCTCTGGGTCAGCCGAAATGACCAGGGGGTGCCGACTGTTGAAGTAACTAAATCAGTGGGTGTGCAGATTCTGTCCATGGCCATGCATCTCTCAGCACAGAGAGAGAGACAGAGAGAGGAAAACAAGACAGAGCGCTATAGCCTACACTGGGTCAGGGGATCTGTTCAATCAAGGCCTACCCTGATTAGGCCAATTTGTCCCAGTTAGCCTTTGTGTCAGACTATGTACACAGATGAGTTGACACCAATGTGGGGAGCGATAGGGGGTAGATAGATGGCTCATTTCTTGCAAGCCCGAGCTTGTTTCAGTCTTCACCAGGGCAGTGTCGAGCAGCGCTGCTGTCTGAGCACAGTTCGACGTGCAAAAGCAGTCATTTGGTTCCAATGATGGATGTTGCTGCTTCTCCTAAGGCTGTTTAGGGAGGTGGGGGAGAGGCATTAAGCCATATGTGCCGCTGATATAGAGAGCTCTTTGAGCTTCCAGCTCGTTTCCACTTAAATGAACATGTTATTGTTATAATTCAGTTGCTTAGCAGGACACACTTATCTCAGATAAATCACAGAGGTGTGTTTACATTTGTGCATCTTATGCATTTATACAGCTGGATAGCTTCTGGTGCAATTCAGATTATGGCTGAGTACTCAAGACAGCATAGTAACTAATGTTGAACATGCATATGACTTTTTATTTTATTTTATTTTTTTACAATAGTCATACAATGGTCACCCACTCATCCCTTTAAAATTGCTGACTTACCTTGAACTATTTTATATAAATGTTTTGCTGCAAAGCCCAAATCCAGTACCTTTACTATGAATTAATAAATGGTAACAACTTTTAGATTCCACTGTACATTTTGCTCCATCGCATCCAAACAATGTAATAGAAGCACAGCTACTATCTATAACTTTAAAACGTATTTCAGCTCATGTATACCTGTCACACACTGTCAGCTTTTGTATCGAGAGCCCAGTGAATCACTTTGAAAGTGAAAAAAGTATAATAAACGTAAAAAAAATGCTGACAATGGGGCAAAAGTAGTGTCACTGTATACTGTATTCTGGATTAGACCTTTGATGAATTGGTAAGACGTTATCAGTGTTTAACATGCATACTACCAGGTCATCAACAGAACAGCCTCAGGCAGTAGTTGCCCTGGGAATTTGAAGTCAGCACATCGGCTCGACTTCTATTAATAATTGAAAATAGGCAGAACTTCTTGACAAATTGTGATATGGACATACAACAAATATGATCAGGATTGACATCAGAGAATATATGCATGAACACAATTTTAGACTGCTTCACAACAACAGTGATATCACTGTGGATTCCCTGTGCAGCCAATATTGGTAGTTGACTCATATGGACGTTTGCATGCTACAAAATGATAGTGAGATACTAGAGTGAATTATAAGTTAAAAATGCACATATACTGTACTGCCAACACATAAAGGAGGCTGTAGATCTTCACTGACTCATGAAGTGTTGTGTTTTCTCCACCTCTTTGCCCTTGACTCCTAACCACTCCTCAGGTTCACTGTTTTGCCTTCAGGCTCCCTGAAGATCACTGATGTGCGCCTGATTGATAGTAAACTGTACACCTGCACTGCAGCAAACCCAGCAGGCAACGTGTCCCTAAGCTACAATTTACACATTCAAGGTAACTCTTTGGGGCTTCATTAGAAAGCTGACGATCGCTTCAAAAACCTTTTAACTTTTCATGATGCTGTCATGTTGATAGATGATCCGGGGATGCATCACTTCCAAAATATGTAAAATATGTTACCTAAATAAGTAAACAGATATGGTGAGACATGTATTTTGTGTTTGTCTCCAGCTAAGCCTAGGATTCAGGCAGCACCTTCCCTGCTTAAAGCCCTGATTGGCCAAACGGTGACCCTCCCCTGTGTGGTCCAGGGGGAGCCCAGCCCTGAGGTCAGCTGGTTCCACAATGGACGTCCCGTTGGGGTCAGGGACACTGCAGCCCTCAGGATCCAGCAGGTCAGCCTGGCTGACCAGGGCACCTACCAGTGTGTGGCCAAGAACAATGCTGGACAGGACACCTTGGAGATCAAACTGGAAGTTCTTGGTGAATATCTGCAATTCAGCATACATAACATAACACAGACATAAGAGTGCTGTGTCCTGTGGTGGTCCCACAAGCAGTCCTTTAAACCACTCTCGATCTGGCTATATAAGAGGTCAGCCTGTTGATTGAGGAGCTCTCTGACCCCGAAAGGTCAATCTGTTTTCCAAGGGATTGGTTGAAGGATATCCGTGCTTAAGGTTAACGAGTGGAGAACACAGGAGTCATGACTCACATTGTCAGTACAAATAGGGCGTAATTTTCCCCTAACCTCACCGATTAACCTTTTCGCTAATACTTAGCCTGAGGTTGGTATTTACCGTAGTTAGACAAGCTTAATATTAAGCATCAATTAAATAGACTCCCAGCGATTCCTCGCTTGCTTCTTTACATACATTGGCATTTCTGCTGTTACTCAACCTTTTTTTCTACTAATCCTCCAATTTTAAGTTAATATTCACTATATAAACCGCCTTCGCAATTTCACCTGGCAGCTAACTTCTTTCTGTCCTCACAGAGGCCCCATCCTTTGCAGAGCCTGGAGATGCCATCATGGAGAAAGTAGCCAAGAGCAAGGTCATCATCCCTTGCCCTGCTGAAGGTATGAAACGATTCACAGATGAGTCAGCCTTGGACAGACCAGCATAGGGCAATGAAGGTCTGGCATTTAGAGAAGACAATTTATAGAGTTTGACGAAAGTAGATGGTCAGAGTGGTTCCGTTTTTAAGGTATGTTTTTATGGCATGGTTTCTTTATTGCCGGAGCAAATTCTGCTTAACACGTCGGACAGATTTGTGTATTTGTGCCCCAGAAAAGGAATGCTCTTCTGTCACAGAAAAAAAGGATTCAATAGCCTTTCCATTTGCAGCACCCAATGACACCCTCTTGTCTTTTTTTAACATCTCTGTGACAGCAAGGTAGTAACACCCAGGAGGGATGGAAGCATTTTATCTTTTTTGCTATTTTATCACAAGATACAAACGTGTTGGTTGTGTGTGTATGGATGTCTCGATGAATGCTTTTGTGTGTGTTTTACTTCCCATGTTCCGTTCTATCGAGCCTACCTCTGGCAGTGTGTATAAATAGGTATTGTTTATATGGACGTGTGCCATGGTAACAGGCTTCGTTTGAGAAGGTTCGGGCTCGGGCTAATGTAGAGCAACAGCTGGAACATCATTCTGCCCGCGCTGCCTCAGTGAGCCACATCTGCTTTCCTCTGCGGTGGGACCTGCTGGGAGAGGAATCCTAATTACAGGCTGCTGCTGGCAAATAATGGACAGAGATGTCTGAGGTGCACCGTGGAGCACCGGGAGAGGAAGAAGAGCTGCACCAGCCCTCCCTCCAGGTCATACAGGCATGCGGGCTGGCTGGCTGGGAGACTGTGTCAGGCCCCTTCAAAGAGCTTAGGCAGGGATGCTCGAAACTTTTGGCAGCCCGGAGAAGCCAGCCAGTACCAGGAAACAAGGGTTCCTGCATCGTTTGCTGTATGGGCTCACATGGGCAAGATAAAAAGTAGTCTCTGCCTTGAGGATATTATTAATACACACAACGAGAACATTGCATTTGGTAGAGGTAATTATTTGAGTAACACCTGGAAGAGATAATCCTAGACTTCGTCAGCCCCGGCAAATCAATTCAGAGTTTACTAATGAGATCTATTAAAATCTAAAACAGAACATCTGCATGCGTTTCCTCCAAGCAATGAGATAATGAATTTTCCTAAACTATAAACATGTGTTCAGAGATGATAACATCACCTTGGTTCTCCTGCATTTCCTGTGTTTAGTATTTTTTGAATTGGGGATGAATGGTGTGTTTGGTTTCCACTGCCTCCACTGTGGTGTTTGGATGTGTAACACCTCTGTAAATAGACAGAGTCGTGCCATTTGGATCACTCCTCTGCAATGCTCTTTCTTTGTGACTTGCCCTTCTTGTCCCGGGAGTTGGCTCTGTGGGGTAAAAGATCAGCCCCTCTACCTTTCCCCATTCCCTCCTTCTCTTCTTCCCAGTGTCCAGTTCTTTTCCACACAGTAATCCCCAGAACACATCTGTTTTAGGTGCCTTTGAACTGCTTGTCCAACCACTCCTTTTCTTACTGCTCAAGACCGTCACCTCAGATTTCAGTAATAAATCTTGATCCTAGCATTCTAAATCTTACATCTATCCAATATATTGTGTTTTGGGTTTTTTAATGTGACTCTGACCTTGAAGTCTTGAGCTTGCGGGCTGAAATGGCTCTCTAACCATTTTGGCAAGTTTTCCCTGCTGTCCTGCTGTCCAACAGATAAATGTAGCATGCCTGCTTTTTCTAGTCTGGGCTGCTTGCCCATTAAGTTCTTCTATAGAGAAGCAGAGAGGTGGAAGTGACTTTTCTTTCTGTCAGATGTGATCGATAAAGCTCATTTTAAACCTTACTACTCACTCCAAACCCCCTCTCCACCCGCAGGCTCACCACCTCCCAAGGTACGGTGGTTTAAGAATGGCCTGGAGATACACCCTGACCAATCAGAGCTTTCTATAGCTCAGGACGGATCTCTTGTGCTCAGCGCAGCATCTGCCAGTCACAGTGGGGACTTTAAATGTGTGGCGAGCAATGAGGCAGGCTCTGTTGAGAGAAAGACCAGGTTGAAAGTGAATGGTGAGACTTAATTTACTCTATATTTCTTCTCCTAACAGCAATATCTACACATGATAAATTGCACTATGAAATGTCTGGCATTGAAAATGAACAAATCTTTCCTCTTTCTCCTCTAGTTCCTCCTGAGATCCAAGATGATGGCCAGCCCTTGAACCTCACTGTCACTACTAAGCAGCCTCTCACTCTTGGCTGCGATGCCTTTGGCATTCCATCTCCATCCATCAGCTGGACTAAAGATGGTCATCCTGTGAGTTACCCATCCTACAATCCTTTATACACCTCTAACTTATCATACGTCATGATCATATCTAGCTGTACAATGCCACCAAGTGGTCACCTAGCTTACTACAATGTAACACTAAGGAATCACTAGTTTGGATTGTGTCTAGGTGGACAGTCCTGGAATATATCTGCAGAATGGGAAACGACTACTGAGAATCTACAGAGTTCAGTCAGAGCATGCAGGCCAATTTGCCTGCACAGCTCACAACCCAGCAGGGGAGGCCCGGAGAGAATATAACATAGTGGTCCAAGGTGAGCTCACTTCCCTTAATGTTAAATAAACTATGCTATGTATACTGTATATCCTTAGTGTATTGCACTTTGCTCATCTGGTGTGTGCGTCCTGTCACAGCTCCACCGGTAATCTCAGGAACATCCCGGCTGCAGGAGGTATCTGTGGTATTGGGACAGGAAGTGGAGTTCCAGTGCCGAGTCAGCGGGCAACCAGCACCCAGAGTGGAATGGAGCCGTGATGGAGAGTAAGCATGATGATATACTCTGTTCACATGACAGTCACCGTTACATGTAGAACGCAGTAATCATTGTATTGATTTTACCTCCTCTCTCCAGGGTTCTGTCCCGTGATGGGGACCCCCATGTGACGTTTTTGGAAGATGGCCAGGTATTGAAGGTGAAGTCAGTAAGACTGAGGGACCAGGGAAATTACCAGTGTCTGGCCAGTAACAACGCAGGGACTCAGATGCGCCAGTTCAGACTCACTGTGCAAGGTTAACCCCCCACCCGAATTTCCCCTCAGGGATTAATAAAGTGCCATCTATCTATTTCCCCTGACACAATTTGACAAACATAATAATATATTTAAAAAATAACATGAACAGCTCATTGTTTACTTTTTTGTTATCCCTCCCCCTCTCTCCTCAGCTCCGCCCACCATCCGGGGCCCCAGTGAGACCTCTGAGGTGTCAGTGGTGCTGGGATTCCCCACAGTCCTACCCTGCGATGTTCAGGGCTCTCCCGTACCCAGCATCACCTGGTTGAAGGACAACCAGCCCATCGTGTCCAGTCCCCAGCTGACCTACACCCAAGGTGGGCAGACTCTGCGACTGGGGTCAGCACAGGGAGACAGCGCAGGCCTCTATACTTGCCGGGCCACCAATCCAGCTGGCACCGCCCTCAAACACTACTCCCTCAGTGTCCTGGGTAAGAGAAATGCCCCGGAGGAGTCTGGGCTTACACATTAATATGAGGCAGACCATTTAATGTTATGTCTTTCTTTCTCTCATCAGTCCCACCACAGATAGAAGGAGAATCTACATTCCTGACTTTTGGTGGCCGGGAAGAGAAAGTACGGATCAATGGCACTTTAACTCTATCCTGCTTAGCCAAAGGCTTCCCTGAACCCAAGACCCAGTGGTTCAAAGATGGACAGGTTGGTCAAACATAGTTATAAAGGGATTTTAAAGGGATATTTCACCCACAAAATGATTTTTTTTCTATCACTTACTGGTCCCGTGATGCCTTGAATTCCCGGAGAATTGTTGTTCATCTCACATTCCACACGTTGAATGAAGAATCAAAAAATCGAGGAAATACTTGATGAATGGAAGTAAACAACAGCAACAAAACTATATCAAAAAATCAGTTTAAAAACTCTCACACAACTCTTCCAGTATAATCCAAGTGTCCTGTATTCAGTCGTATGCACAGTATGTCCAAAACACGTGCATTTTCGCTCAAACTTTACTTTTAAAAACATTTCCGGATTCGAAACAGGAAGAGGGTAACAACATCCTTGTTTTGCGACAGAAACCATGGGAAATGTGGTGTAAATTTTGAGAAACACTAGCACTAACAAGACACCTGGCATGATATAGAGGCTACCAATCATCTTTCTTTTTTTTTGACAATGATATATTGATGTTTAAAATGCTACTCATAGCACCTTCAAGAAACAATATTTTGTCACCTAACTGGTTTCTTGTTTAGTTGCTGAGCGGAATCGTCCATGCCGGTATCAGAGAGAGTGGCCACTTCCTCCACATAGAGAATGCCATGCTGTCCCATGAGGGCCACTACACCTGTGTGGTCACTAACACCGCAGGAGAGGACAAGAGAGACTTTCATGTCACCATTCAGGGTGTGTTGCCAGTCTATTTACACCCAGTATCAACTTTTATGGAAACATTTTGTTGTTTTTTAATTTTTAAGAAAAAACACTAGTTGAATTGAAAGGCACTTGACACCAACCTTCTTATGTACACACATCAGGAGATACTCATACATACTATTGTCTCGCTAGTTCCTCCAGTCTTCCACCGGGTGACTAACAGAGAAGCGGCGTGGAGTCTTGGAGATGAGGATAACAATGAAGACATGACAGAAAAGAGGGATGTGGTCCTGGGCCATCCCATCAGCCTGTCCTGCGAGAGTAACGCCATCCCCCCGCCCAAGCTCAGCTGGTACAGAGAGGGACGTAAACTTACCACCGCTGATGGAGTGGTACTGCTTCCAGGTCAGGGGAAACTCCTTCCTGGTGTGAAATTAAATCAGATTGTTGTTGTTTCTGCAACAATGAGGCATCATTTATTTACTCTACTCTACTGTTGGTCTGCCCTGTTAGGTGGACAGGTACTACAGATTCCCCGAGTGCAGAAAGAAGATGCAGGAAAGTATACATGCCAGGCAGTCAATGAGGCAGGGGAGGATCACATGCACTTTGAACTGGAGGTCCTGGGTAAGTGTGTGCATGTTTCATAAATCTAGTGCGTCTCATTAGAAATTGAATATGATAACATGCAATTTCTGTTGTATTTATCTTCTCCAGTCCCCCCTGTGATCGTGGGGGCATCGGAGGAGTTTATGGAGGAGATGGGAGCAGTGGTCAACAGTACTGTGGTTCTGCATTGTGATGTGACCGGTCACCCAGCACCGGCCATCTCCTGGCTGAAGGATGGGCAGCCAGTGCACACAGACACACAGCACCAAATCAGTGAAGATGGGACACAACTCAGGGTTAGTCAGCATTCGACAACCGACTAACACCGACTAACACATATCATATCGAGGACTATAATCCCACTTCCTTCTTTCAGCTCCTCAGCGTCCAGGTCTCTGACATGGCCGGGTACCTGTGCGTGGCCGAGAACAAAGTTGGGGCAGTTGAGAAACTCTTCAGTCTGACAGTGCAAGGTGAGAGAAACCCAAACCTCAATACTTTTGCCACGACTTTCTTTGAGTTCCCTTGAAGTCCTCCTCCACCAATCGCCAATCACAGTTGTGCCAGGCCAATCAGATCCAGTCTTTTTTGATTGGTGGAAATCAGCTGTCACTTCTACTTCTACTAAACCGGTGATTTACTCATATCATATCATATCGTCTGTGAGGTCAGTGCACAAATGGATGTTGTTTTGAGAGGACAGACACTTTGACCAATGCCCTTTACGTGTGTAATGAAACAAATGTCATCTTCTCCAGTGCCTCCGAGGATAATTGGCCAGAAGGAAGAGGAGGTTAGTGTGATCGAGGGCCACATGGTGTCCTTGATGTGTGATGTCCAGGCTTACCCTCCTCCAGAGATCACCTGGACCAGAGATGGTCAGATCCTCCAGTTCAGCACCGGCATCCACATCCTGCCAGGTCAGAGCTGGGCCGTCCCGCAATACCCGAATTATACTTTTGTCTTGTGTCTGACATCCTCTGAACGTTGGCCAGAAAGTAACAGCAGCATTTCTCTGAATTATGGCACAGATATTACATTTATAGCATCTTTTTATTGTTGTTTAATACAATAGGTGGCCAGATGCTGCAGCTGCCCCAGGCAAAAGTGGAGGATGCAGGACAATATGTGTGCACAGCCACCAATTCAGCTGGTCAGGACCAGAAGAGCATCGTGCTCAGTGTTTATGGTGAGAAAACACATGGTGATGCCATCTGGACAATTCAGCAACATCTACAAATGATCAAATCTTAAAACATCATCTAGGAAAAACTTCATCTATCATCTAAGGAACAGCACACACCTGGGGGCAGCACGGTACCTAAGTCTGTTTACCACAACCAGATGTAACAATGGATGGTTTAGGAGTGAAGCATACCAGTTAGAAATGAATCATGCTGAGGTCATGCCTTTTTTCTATGTGCAAACCAACAGTCTTGCCCACCCTGAAGCCCCGCCTTGACTCGGAGTCAGAGTTGGTGACCCCTCAGGTTGGCTCCACAGTCACCTTGCGATGTGAGGCCCGGGGCCTTCCTGAGCCGGAGGTCACATGGTACAGGAATGGGCTGCAACTGGCTCCAGGGAACGGGCTGAAGATGGCTCATCACGAGATGGAGATCGTAGGAGTTCAGGTCAATAACATTTGCTTAATTTCGTTTTTTGACTGCAATAAAAATGATAAAAATGTAAAACACTTTTCTCTGTCTTTTGCTGACATTCCTTTCTGGGCCATAGGTGGCAGATGGTGGCACCTACACCTGCAAAGTATCAAATGTGGCTGGACAGACGGACAGGACATTTAGGTTGACAGTTCACGGTGAGACATGCCACAACTGCGTTCTCACATACAGTAAAACTATCACAACTGCCTCTTTTTATCATAATACCATTGGTATCTTCCACAGTTCCCCCTGTCCTGGACGGGCCTCTCCAATTGTCTCTGACCCAGACCCTGGGCTCCCATGTTACCCTGCTGTGTGAGGCCTCGGGGGTCCCCGTGCCGAGCATCACCTGGCTCAAGGATGGCACTCCTATTGGTGAGAGGAGGGGGATTGATTGTGGGAAATTGGATGTGACATAATATGTACTTGTCACGTGTGAAAGCTGGTGTAACTGAATGCGTTTGCTGACCAGAGAGCAGTCTGCAATGGCAGTGGTCTGTTCGAGGCAGCAGGCTGGAGCTGGGGCCTCTCACTCTATCTCATGCTGGGACATACACCTGTGTGGCCAAGAACGGCGAGGGAGAGACGCAGAAGGACTACACTCTCACAGTGCAGGGTATAGATAACGTAGAGCAATATGAAGCATGTACAATCTGCAAATGATACAACCATGAAAAAAAATAATTTGAGTGGTGTTTAAATGTGATGTCAGTATCGCCCACCATCCTGGACTCTGGCCACCCCTCTGACCTGAGTGCTCCCATGGGAGAGGAGCTGACCCTGGAGTGCAGAACGACAGGAATCCCCACACCCCAACTCAGCTGGCTGAAGAACGGAGTGACTATAGAGGGATCCGACACCCAGCACATAGAGTAGGTCTTTCTCATTCACTGACCCCAGTTTCTGCCTGGCTTGTAAATGCAAACAGCACTGCCTGATTGTTGTAGTAGTAGTCTGGACTGTGGTTCAGGTAAGGGGCAAAGGGTAATGTGACATACTGCAGTGATGTGAGAGTGTGCTGTGTATTTGACATTCGGCAGTATAACCCCAGATGGCAGCACCCTAACCTTATTGAGGCTGAATCCTGAGGATGCTGGGACATACACCTGTCTGGCTGTCAGCCCTGCTGGCCAGGAGAGCAAAATATACACCATCTTTGTACTAGGTCAGTTCTTTAGAAGTTTAAAGGTTTAATGATGTATTTGGGTAGCTTTCAAGTTTGCTGAGTGATTTTGATTGTGATTTTGATTTGTCACAGTCCCTCCATCCATCTCCGGTGAGACCACTGTCCCTCGAGAGGTGCAGGCCACACAGGACAGCGTTGTGACCCTGGAGTGTCAGGCAGCAGGAAACCCTCCGCCTCAGATCAGCTGGCTGAAGAACGGACGCCCCCTGCTGCTCTCTCCCCGTACACGCCTCCTTTCTGGTGATGCTGTGCTTAGGTCAGTTTGGATATGAAACAAAAAACAAGTAAAACCTGATCATTCATAAAGAGGGTGTTGTTTCCACCGTTCA
Organism: Anoplogaster cornuta; assembly: GCA_900683385.1. NCBI lineage: Eukaryota > Metazoa > Chordata > Actinopteri > Trachichthyiformes > Anoplogasteridae > Anoplogaster > Anoplogaster cornuta. The sequence goes on from CABFOP010080387.1 coordinate 15,467, forward strand.
ACTGAGGTGATTTTAAATTTCTCTTCCTTATGTACCAGAATTTCTCCTGTGCAGCTGTCTGATTCTGGGGTTTACACATGTGTGGCACGCAGTCGAGCTGGTCTTGCTGAGCTGAGCTACGATGTCCAGGTCCAAGGTACCATCACAGCATCATACTTAACGTTCTACTGGAAACCTAATAAATGCCCATATATGAGGAGTTTCGTTACCAAAATGAGATATCCACCATTTATTTTGATGATATTTGATACCATCCATCCATCCATCTTCCTCCGCTTATCCGGGGTCGGGTCCCGGGGGCAGCAGCCTAAGCAGGGAGACCCAGACTTCCCTCTCACCCGCACTTCGTCAAGCTCTTCCGCGGGACTCCCGAGGCGTTCTCAGGCCAGCCGAGACAG
>CABFOP010080395.1:0-12505 GCA_900683385.1 Anoplogaster cornuta
ATCCCGATGACATTACTGGAAGGACCCACTGTAAGGATGATTTATGCCGGGCTTTGGCGTCTCTGTTAATCATTCGTCCTCGTGTCCGTGTCGTTGTCATGAAACATATCTCACTTGTTCTTGCATAGGCTTAAATCATTACGCAAAACGCCGCCTGTGTGGACGTTGGCGCCGGTTCGCGGCTCACGCAGGACAGCGCCTGTCAAGTTAATCTCTGTCCAATCCAATTGATCTTGAAGAGATTGCACTTCTTAGTGGGCAGTGACGGGGTGCCCGCGGAGAGGGCTAGTTCAGTGTCTCTGGGAAATGCAGCTTGTTCCCCGTCCTCTTGGGGAAGCACGCATTGTTGCCATTGCTATTGGTATGTTATGATCACTTGAGACTCTTTTAGCTGTAAGTAATTTGTCTCAGGCTCGATGAGTCAGAAGAAAATAACACTCGCAATGTAAGTACAGCACCGTCTCCGCCTACAGCCGTCTGCTCTGTGTTTTGCTTTCAGTTCTCCTGCTTTAAACGTGCTAAGTGGCTCCCTTGGCAGGTATATCCCGTCACTGAGCTGAATCACTAGGCCTATGGGAGAGAATGCACTGTGCTCTACTCACACAATGGCATGTAAACAGTTTGCCTCTCTTTGTAATATTACTTATATTAATATGAATAGGGGGGAGAGTGAGTTTTGATTTCTTGCTGGGACGGTGTCAGAGCCTGTGTGCATGGACGGTTGTGAGGCTCAACTAACATGTTATTCACTTTGACTGAATTAAGGAGCTTTCTCTGGAGAGGACAAAGTATTAAGTATTAGAAAGGGATTAACATTTCCCTTAGTTCCTCTAAACTTTGCACTCAACACAGAAAGGAACATTCCTCAAAATGTGCCATTTTAATCAATGACCCATTTTAAATTTTGCTCTCACTCTCATTGACCAAGAAACTTTAAGTACAGATGCCGAATGACTTGTGTGCGTTCAGAGTCATAGTTTCATTTGAAGAAGTTCTATATTTTATAAAATGATATCCAGCAAATGTATTGATCTGGCATTGTGCTTATACTCTTGGAGGTCACTGTATGGACTATACCCCTACAAGTCCAGCATGATTGGCCTGGAGAATCTGGGCGATCCCTCGGGTGATTGGGACATAGTGGAGACCATTGGTAAGGGAACCTATGGAAAAGTCTACCGGGTGACCAACAAGAGGGACGGGAGTCAGGCAGCAGTCAAAGTGCTGGACCCGATCAATGTAAGTCAGTAAAAAGCATGTCTACTTTTGCGTGTGCAGAACCCAAAATTGCTGTGGATAATGTCCCTTTTCCTGCTTTTCACCCACCAAAAATTCAATAAAAAAAACTTCCATTAGTTCAGTTAATTAAATGAATTTATTAAAAACCCTGATAAAGACTCCTGTCGTAACATTGGGTGTGTAAGCTATTAACCTGGCTAAAACCTCATTTGAACTCTGACATTAGTGTGTGTTTTTATTGCTAGTGTTGACTAGGGAAAGCCCTGCAACCATGCGTTTTTGATTGCATGGACCAAAAAAAAAAGAATCCTACACAAATGCTAAAACAAAACCACTTTGTTTTCCCTCACCATTTGTGGCTTGTCTCAGCATTCAAACTATACAAACAGAGTAAGTCGCCAGTGCCTTTCTCCTCTCGTCTATCTTGATGCAGTTGTAGTTGATATACTGTACATCAACGTCTCCCCCTTTTCATTTATTTTCTGCCATGTTAAATCTCACACACCCTCACCGGAAACTGTAGCTCTTGAATTCACTGTATCCCCTCTGTATATCCATTTATTTGTCTCCGTGTGATAAGGTTGCCGTAGACCCTGCAGTGGCACCATATTGTGTTAGTAAGACTGTGTGTGAGGCTTGCTTGCGATTGTGTCAGTGGAACAATCCCCATCCCGGCAGTGCTATAGCAATGATGCTCCCCTGATGGCTGTGAAGATGAAGCTGCCTCTTCTCTCATCCCTCTCCTACCTGATTACACTGCTGACACTATCACTCAGACATCCAGGAAGAGAAATTCTACCTCTCTGACTGTTGCTCTTTTTTTTTTTTCCCTCGGAGATTTACTTTGATAGAAAAGCAGTTCCAGAAGTAGTTTAGCAGCAATCCTTTGTTTCTGAGGTTATAACTTGAGTTTCGGAGTGTAATTTGGGTTTACTTATTTGCTCTGATTTAGAAATGAAACACCATCAGAAAGTTCAAGTTTAGGATTCAGCAGACGTTTTATTTTGTGCGACTCAAACTGATATTTCAAGCTGTGACATGTTTGTTTCACATGTGCAACTATGGAGCCATCTCCAACAACGATTGTTCTCAATTCACTTGTTTTCTCATGTCACTCAAAGGATGTGGACGAGGAGATCGAGGCAGAATACAACATCCTGAGGTCCTTGTCAAACCACCCGAATGTGGTGAAGTTCTATGGCATGTTCTACAAGTCAGACAACCTGTTAGGTGGACAACTCTGGTTGGTACTGGAGGTGAGCTTGTCATCATGCATTCCACCTACACTGTTATATGTCATCAACATGTGAGGTTCAATGCTTTCCAGGAGGTATTTTTGTGTACGTTTCCCAGAATGCCTTTCAAAAGCCCTGCGAGAATACGCAATACGCTGTGAGCGTGTTACTTTCATTCGAAGGTGGGCATATGGGTATCTAACTACAGCTAGCTAGCCAACTGGTTTGGGGACGTCTGACTGCGGCCGTGCTCCTTACTCAAAACACAAACATGTGGCTGCATTGCATTCTGGTCTATTGAGGCTACTGTCAGTGGAGGAATTGGCATCTCTGCCTCTTCTATGATGGATTTCTCCCTGTATGATTGTTGAACATCGGGGCAAAATGTGAAGAAGCCCTTGCTATTTGATGGACTGGCACCAAAACCGTTGACGTTTACTGCCAAAGTTTTAGATAGCTAAAGAGATGTCTGCTATCAAACTCTGTTGTAGCTGGACTTGGCTACTCATGTAGAGTGCATTAAACATAACACAAAAAATTATGAATGTACTATAAATGTAGTATTTAGAAAGATAATCATAGCAATATATAAGTAGTAAAAATGTAAAATGTAAATGTAGGTATTCGGTCTCTTTTCTATACAATGTGCACATGGAGCCTGAGTGATTGCACTGATAGGGAGCTGCTGTATGGAAGTCAGTAATAGAAGGAAATAGAGAAAAACACAGAAATATATACTGATCTAGAGAATATAATGGATTAATTTTTCAGGATTTGAATTATTTTACCTTTTTTAAGGTTGTCATGATGGATGTTCTGGTCATTGGGACCTGGAAGACCCTGGACCATGCAGTAATCCAGGCCCAGGAACTTAGTTTGCTGGCTTCCCCACACATCATTGGAGGGTTATAATTATTGGCATTTGTATCCAGATACTAGTGTTATTTGTGCAATCTTAAAAAGCCTGAACCCTTTATTGTACCTTTACTGAAACTTTTGCTATAGAAAGTAGTATTTTCAAATGGGTTTATGACAGCAACCCACCCACCTACAGTACATGAATCTCAATGCCATCACGCCAGCATGAGATGCCTCGTAGCTTTTGAAGGAGAAGCCGTGACTCCCTTGGTTCTGTGTGTTGGATCGCTCTCCCCATGAATCATAATCTAGAGTGGTGAGTGATGGAGGAGTCACCATTGTTTCTCTCTCTCTCCCTCCCAGCTGTGCAACGGCGGCTCTGTCACAGAGCTCATCAAAGGCCTGCTCATGCGAGGCCAGCATCTGCAGGAGCCCGCTATCTCATACATCTTATACGGTGCCCTCTTGGTAAGATGGCCTGCTGCAAAGCTGTCGGTGGCAGGGAGGGGGGTTGCATGCACACACTGAGGATTTATTTAAGGAGGGGTAGTGTGCCGGGGGGGTAATGGATTTCGCTCCTTTTGAACAGCTGTCGGTGTCCTTTTATTGATGGCACTACCCCACTTTGCATGCGACATATTCTAATTATACCAATCAAAATGGCTAATAATGGGGTTACTGATGCATGGTAAGCACCTCGGTGTTTTTCTTTCCTCTGGCTTGGAAGGGTCTTCAGCATTTACACAACAACAGGATTATCCATCGTGATGTCAAGGGCAACAACATCCTGCTGACAACCAAGGGAGGAGTCAAACTCGTTGACTTCGGTAATGGCCTTTGTTCGCTTGTTGAAACAGCCAATTTAGCCAATTCATGGTTTGCAGGGAGAGACTGAAAGCATAAACAAGGTCTCGAGAACTCTGAGGTTCAATGTTCGATAAATGACACATTTTTGGTTGTTGACTAGTTAATCTATGGGAAATGTCCCCAGCACATCTCTGTAAATAGCATGAGATGAATACGAGCACATGGATAAATCATTCATGCTCCTTACTTTACTTCCTTGCTCACCATAACATCTTTTTATTTCATGGACCATAGCCTTAACCCAAGGCTATTATTGCTCATTTAAATTGCATTATTTGATCCTTTGCATATTAAAAGAAAGCTGTTATAGCAAATGACTTTGAGTCACCCCAGGCATGTTTATGTCCTCTGTGTCGTGGAGATGAAGTGGACCCATGCTGATAAAATCTGTCCTACATAATTTGAAATGATTATGACCCATTGTTATTGCTGCTTGGCAGGTTGCCACACTAAATTATATGCCAGAATTTATTGATTAATGCAAACATTTAGTCTCTGCTATAAATGTAATTCATATCCTGCTGACAAACATGCCAATATCTACATTTAACATGCAACCTTGATTTTTGAATAAATACCATTTGGGTTTTCAGGTGTTTCAGCTCAACTGACGAGTGCACGTCTGAGGAGAAACACATCGGTCGGAACTCCTTTCTGGATGGCTCCTGAGGTGAGAGAGAGAGGGGGAGAGAGAGAGAGAAAATTGTGTATTCCTCTCCACAGGCCCAGCTCTTGAGGTTGCCTCAAGGTTAATAGCTGGGAGTCTGTGGCCCCCAAGCTTACTCTTTGGCAGAAATGAGGTGCAGTGATTGGGCTGGTAGGAGGGGACCCCAGGGGTAATTAGAATAAACCCAGCTGTAAAATATAGTGACGGTAATAATTATTGACGGTGGAAAAGAGAGGCCCATACCAATGGCAACTTAGCTGACCTACCTTTTCATCTTCACATAGTTCTACCAAATATAAATAACAAAATGTTCCCCTAAGAGAGTGTTATAACAAGTAAGAACCCTTCATCATAGAGATCCAAAGCAAAAAATTTATGATCGTACGTTTCCAATGCGAATCTATTTTTAAAATAATTTTACTGTCACTCCTTTCAAGAAAATCTGCATTGTAAACAAAATGATCTCACCGCATTGGCAGATTATTTCACCTGTTCTAAGCAAAACCAGATTTTAAGCTGCGCTAAATGAGTCGTTGTCATACTCGTGTTTCCCCGTGTGGCGCCAGGTCATAGCCTGCGAGCAGCAGTACGACTACTCGTATGACGCCCGCTGTGATGTATGGTCCCTCGGCATCACGGCTATCGAGCTGGCTGATGGAGATCCTCCGTTGGCAGAGATGCATCCAGTCAAAGCCCTCTTCAAGATCCCACGGTGAGACCACTAGAGGGCGCTCCTACCACACATCTGGAGGCAGCCCGCACAAGGACACTCAAATGCCCCACAATGCTCTTGATTTTGTTAGAAGGACAATGACAAACTGAATTTGACAATGAATCACTGCAATGTCGAGGGTTGTGAAAAGAAAAATAGAAAATACCAGTGGCCTTCCTTACAAATGGCATTTTTATTTTTTTTGCACAATTCTGAAAAGAAAATTAGAATGTGAAGATACATTAAACCAGAAGTTTGCTTTGGTTTTATGCATATTTGTTATTATGTTTCCTGTATAGAAGGCTACATCTGCTGAATAATCAATGTTTCAAAACCTTTATCATCAAAAGAAAATATTTGGCTTTAAAATGAACGCTGTGATTCAATCTGAAAATATTCACCACTGTAGTGTCTGATTAGCGTTTGAGAGTTTCGGTGGTACATGCGGTTGACCTTTTGTTATCAGCACAATCACACAATTATCTCCCAGTTAGGTACGCCCTTCTGATTGCAATTGGTGATTAGCTCCATTCACATTGAGATGAGGCTGTCACTACCCACCCGTCACAATGTTATCTCCTCCACACCAAGCCAGGGGAGGAACACGCACTCCTTGTGTTGCAGGAATTATGGTTGCTACCGCAGCAGTTTGTCACAATCAAATTCAACAAGAATGTAAAATAGCTCACTGCAATTCCAAGATCAGGGAAAGCTGAGAGGAGGAAGTCTCGATAAAATGGATGCTGCTAATTCAGTGCACCTAGAATATGCTTATTCTCAGTTTTGGAGGAGGCGTGCACTTCACTTCACCTTTTTCGGGGTAGTGAGGAAGTAGCCTAGGGGTTGTATTTATTTTTGGGAGAATGAAAATAGCGTGAAATGCGTTTTCAGTCCTGGTTGTGTGTCAGGTGGCGCAGTAAGTGTCCAAACATTTAGCAGTAGTCATGACAAGAGGGAGGGCATGTGCATTTCCCTTCACCTGTGTCCATTCCCGTTGCATTGTCGCCGTTTTCTAGACCGCTTGACTTTGGGGGTGACTGGAGGGAGACTGTGAATGTGAATGGAATTAGACACACAGTAAACTGACATTACTGAGTCTCTTTTCAAATCAAAATAGATATTTTGCCCTGGTCCATAAATTGTTTGAATTGGGACCTTAGGCTGGGCGGCTCCAGTATAAATCACAGAGTGAGTGTGCTGAACCATGAAATGATTCTGTTAACATGTCATTTATCTCAAATATATTTTCCCATCAATGCAGCAAGGCAGTCAGAATCACAAGGAAAGCCTACGTGAATTATTTCTTCTATATGAATTCCTCTCTAAATAGGGAAATGTGTTTCACCTTTGTGTCTCCGACAATAGTGGCACACAGAGTGATGCTCGCAGAAATACATCGGTACAGTATATCATACAGGTTTGGATGATTGTTAAGTTCTAGATTTTATTTTTCTTGATATTTCTACAGATTGCATGTTCCACGTGCCCTAGTGCTCTTTCAATATCATGTCACAAGCCATTACCAAAAGGGCTCATCCCAATAAAGGGTTGTCCTTGGGTTGTATATGTTTCATGAATTTCTTATAGGCATTAAAACATGCAATTGTCATTTCCATCATCCTGATATTTTACAGTGGCACACAGTAATGTGGCAGGACTCACTGTCATGTGGTATATCTTGTATATATCATCCTTCTTCTCATGTTTCCTCTTTCAAACACATCTACATAGCAAATGTTCCTCACAGAAGCAGATGTTATAGCAGTGGCTGTAGTTAGCCCAGCACTGTGGCACTGCCTCTTCCTCCATCGGTCTGCAGTGTTGTTTGCTTTACAGTATGTGCACTCTTTATTCTTCCTGTCATTCCCACGCTGGAGAATCACACTTTTGTCAAGCAGAAGATGTTGTGATCTTAGGGCGTGGACCAATTAACTACCCAGTACTGTCACCATGGTGGATGGAGGCACAGCGGTACCATAACCATTATGGTATTGTTACAGTTGTGCTATGGGAACCTGCACAGGTGAAAATTGTTCCCCTTGCACCCACCAGGCCTTAGATAGTAAGAGGAGCTGTGATATCTGTCAGAGAGGAAGCTGTTACTGTTTTAGGGTGATTGCTGATGAGTCAAGTTTTATATTATACACGATGAAATGGACAGCAACCATCAAATTCACGTCCATGTTTAAAGTAAAATTAGATGTTAAATGCTGTTTTCGTTTTTTTCGTTTTTCAAGCTTCTGCAAGGTCTTCCACTGCCGCTTTGTTATGATGTAATGCTTGATTGTAATTTACTCTGCTACAGTCTGCATGGCAGATATACAGTATGAAGACCATGGTAACCATGAATGGAGGTAATGGAGCATTTGAAAGGGTAAAGTTGTAAAATCGTTAACTGCAAAATTAATTACAGAAACTCGAGACAATGATGGTCTCCGATATGTGGGAAGGTTAATTGCTTGAGCCAGTGCTCTCTGCACTGTGTGTACCCTGTAAAGTCAAAGGAAAGTGTGTGTAAAAAGACTGCGAAGGTTACAGATAATTGTCAAAGACGTCCAAGGCTGTGTTTATTCAGCCAGATCCCTGTAGATATTAGCCACATATTTAACAGTACTTGTATCTGTCTGACTAGAGACCAGAACGAGGGAGATGATAGAAGTGAATGATGGCTTGTCAGAGCCAACAAAGGCTTATCAAATCATGGGCTTAGCGAGTGGGATCCAAGCTGGCGTAGTGATGAGAGACAGGTCTCCAGCAGAAAGCCATATATAAAGTCTGTAGAGCAGAACAGTCAGGGGTGAGGGGTATCAACACAATTTCTGCTGTTTCACTGATATCTTTCATCCTTTCAGGACATTATAAGTGTGGAAGGAGCCCATGCCATGCAGTGCTTATGTATGTATTGAGTAAGTCAAGTCAAGGTTATTTATATAGCACATTTAAAACAACCACGGTTGACCAAAGTGCTGAACAGGCCTAAAACAGGCTTAAAATAAAAATTAAAAATACATTTCACCAATCCACCACCTAGCATTAATCTAAACTAGGCTAGCACTGACGAAGGAATAGATAGAAGAAAGAGCAGGGTATTAAAAGATAGAAGGAGCAGATTAGTAGAGTCAAGTAATGTCACATCTATACATCACTTAACACTGTAGGTAATAATGTATTATTAATATTAATTGTAGATAAATTAGATTGTAGATACATTATTACAAACAGGGTTTTATGTTCACTATGAGCAACTGTGCATTTCATTTACTGTACAAGTACTGTTTTTGAGCTCTGATACCTTCTGGCAAAAGTTCTCCTTCAAAGATCTTCTACTCATCAGCGACACTGAAAGCTTCTACTGGGTAGAGGATTACAACCAATCACATATCAGCTCTTCGGTCTTTCATAGAAGGACTCCGGGAATAGTTATTTCTCACTGCATGTTTCTTTCAGTGCAACAAAGAACTGAGATGATGCGATTTTCTATGCTGACACTTAGGTAGAAAACTTCTGTGTACCTTAATGCCACATATTCACAACCATCTCCCCTCTAATACATCTGACACTGCGTTGGCATTGACCTCTCTGACTGGAGATCGGTGACATTCCAATCGCGAGCAAAGGCTTTAATACCTCCGTCTCTAAATGCGGTTATTTCACGCGCACCGCTCCACGTGGTGCCCGGCGCCCTAGCATGTGGCCCTGTTGGCGGTGAGTTTGAGGACATGATAAATGTAGTGGGAGTTCTCCGTGCTCATTCATGTGTGCACAAAGAGCTGCTGGTGTTCTGGCCGCTGGTGATGGATGAGCTGAAATTTTGAGCGGGTGGTCCGTTCGCTGAATAAGTCTTTATTTTGGGCCCCTATACTCTGTTACGCTTGTCGAAAGGCCACTGTGTTTCCATTCTGCCACCCGCTCAAAGGGTATTGCAAACACTGGCACATACAGTATGTCTTTCTAGGAGGGAAAGACTTAAATCTTGCTCAAATTAATTGTGAGTGCATGTCTGATTAATTGGTCATTAATCAACCGATCAAGTCATGCTTTTGAATTTTGACAACAGTTCCTAACTGGAACCAACAAGGCTATTCTAGGCAGGATTTATATGTAGTTATATCTGAGTTATTAACCTACATAACTTCACTAAACAGGAAAGACTCAATGTTGTTAGGTTGTTCAGACAATTATCACGTCATCTGCTCTAGTCAAGCAGTCAAAGCCTAATACTACTCTGTAGCGCTACCTATGAAATAGTTTGACTGAATACTCACGACGTGAGAATTAGAGGAATTATGAATTCTGCATATCAATTATCATATTTATGTAGCGCATGGGCATGATTTTTTGTCTTTCTCCATGGCTTAGTTACAGCCTTCAAGTGCTGCTGACACCTCTCTGATTTTGCCTCAATCCACTTTGACGAACATTTGACAGTACAAGCACTGCCTCGGCCTAAATTTGAATAAGCCATTTGTGTTTACAATATGAGCCAGCACTCTCACAAATACTGAAAAAAAAGAAGCCTGAATTTGCACAATGAGGGCACTTGACAGTGTTATCAGCAATGTGCTGGTATATTGACTCTGTAATGTATAAGCAGTATGGTACAACATCAAGGCGAGAACGTGGCTTCAGGCTCATATTAGAGGTTGCATTGAAGCAGTCAGTTACCAGCTTTGATCTGCACTTCAGAAAGGATTGCCTGTCTGAGTCCTTATCAAAGACTCTACTAACTTAGTGCTGTGGAAAATTATAGGTTTTTTAACCCCACCACCCCCCAAAATAAAGATGTTAAATAGGTTGTCGTTTAGTGTGTAACTGCGTCTAGCTTGGCTCTGGATGTTTTGTGAAAAACAAAATGAAAGTAATTTGTTCTTGATATTTTTTAAAGCCTTCATTTTGTGTATTTAAAAAAACCCAATCCTGACATGTTTACTTTGTCAATCTGATGGCTTTGTCAATCAAGCCATTTGTGAGGTAATTAATACAAATTGACTAAATGATATCTTGACTTGAGGTTTGTCACTGCAACAAAAGTCTCAACCTGCAGCTGTCAGACTGGCAGATCCTGGTGTAGATGATTGTGCCCGGTCCGGTCCAGCCTTGGTACCCTGCTTCCTGTCACCGTTGCACGCTGGAGCACTTGAAAAGTGTTAGCCTCATTATAGATGGCCTCCATAAATGCTGCTGACAGAGGTATAACTGGCGCCCATAACTTTTGGCTCCCCATGGCAGATGCTTCCTGCCAGACAGTGGAGGAGCTGTTATCATTTGTCACTTCTTCTTTGGCTGCCATGGACCTGGCCCAAGCCCAGTTCGTCCCTGGACCGAACCCCCCTGTGTAACTCTCACGGGAGTCTGACGGTCACACTCTGCCAGCTCTCATTTGTCAGCTAATACAATTATTGTAAGAAGCACTCAATCTACAATTTCCAATGATGATGGCGTCATTTAAAAAGCACTTAGTAAAGTCGCTCCTTTCCGGGTGTTAGACTGCCTGGAGAGTTGTAGAGGTGGTTGCAGGTGAACGGGCTGATCTGATTTTTTTTCATGTCTGTTCTGGTTTCGTTTCAGAAATCCCTCCCCTACGTTACGCAGTCCGGATCAGTGGTGCAGAAGCTTCAGACACTTCATTGGCCAGTAAGTGTCCTCTCCCCTCAAGCTGTCCCTTCTGTCCATTTTCTGTGTAAGTGTTAATCCGTTTCCAAAAGGGATGTAGATGTATATAACAAACACCATCAGTGTTAGGAACTAGGTCTTCCTTCAGTCAAGCATAACTCCATAATGCTGAATAACATTGGAAGTCAATGAAGGAAGGGATGCCACTCACCCAAGAAGAAGCAACAGTGCTACAGTAGCTACTATATGCCACCTGTAACATGCTCCTATTGGGAAAGGAGTGAAATGTGATTCTTTTTGGCGAGTGCTTTGAACCCACAACTGAAAAGACTCCTCTGGATTTGAAACACTGTGCTAGTCTTTCACTACACGTTTGTGTTCGGTCTTTCTATGGTTCTTTGTTTTGGATTCTTGGTGTTAAAGCTGTATTACACCGGTCCTTAGATTACAAGTGAGCATTTATATTACTTGTGGTTATTTTGTGTCATTTAAACAGCAACTACAATGCTTTGAAAACAACATAGGCCCGTTACAAATAGTTTATGTAATTTTTGCCAAATGTAAAATGGTTAAAAAATGAAAGGCTCAGTAGGAATAGCTGAACATTAGCTAGAGACGTTGTCAGTACCACGTAGGAAATGTGCATGTAAACACTGAGGGGATGGAAATTGATATTTTATAGCCAGATTCTATCAACCCGATTGTGTCTCTGTTCATTGATTTTCATTTGTGTAAATCTGCCACAGAGGAACAAACACAGTCACCTGAATTATCAGTTCTATCTAAGGTCCAGAGAAGTTATCATTTCCTCCATTGCGCAAAGCTAATAATGTCAATGGTGGCCTGTAATGGTTGCCCACAATATACAACCTTAATATCTACCATGCAGGGGTGTGTGAGCCCGAGCAATAATGAGAAAGTAAAATTCAATTTGTTTTCAGAGTTATTTGTGTGGGCATGGTTTCTGTCTTACATTTATGTTTATCGTCATCGGAGTAATGCATTGAAATGTAATCATTTAAAAGCAGTAATTGAAAAACTGAATCGTAAGAAGCGCCAGCTTATTGATTGGTCAAAGCAGAGTCAAGTCAAATGTATATTGAAGGGATGGAACCCCTTAAACCAGCCAACACATGTTTTAATAAAAATAATAATGCATTTTATTTGTAATGCAGTTTTCATCAAAGGGGAACCGAATTTAATAGCGTGTGTGTGTGTGTGTGTGTGTGTGTGTGTGTGTGTGTGTGTGTGTTCTTGAGTGTGTATAGCAGGGTTGTTGTGCGTGAGTGTGGGTGTATGAGTGAGAGTGGCAGG
>CABFOP010080399.1:0-18592 GCA_900683385.1 Anoplogaster cornuta
GTGAGACCAGTTGTGAGACCAATCTTGGAAGCCACGCCCACGCCGTGGGGGAAAACACAACCTTAGCTAAGCTAATGTTAACTATCGAGATGACTAGCTTAGCCTAGCAGTGATTCTGTCAGGTAACATTACAGTCAAAATACAGTCAAAAACATGCCAAAATCAACCATGCCAAAAAGCTGTTGCGTGGTGGGTTGCATGACGAAAAAGGCAGAATGCAGCGCTGTGCTGTGCCAGGACGGTCCGTGAGACAAACGGTTTGGAAATCTGGAATTTAATAGTATCGGACCCACAGACCTCCGTGAGCTCAGTCAGTCAGCAGCTGCTGATGCGGCTGCAGGAGCAGAGAGCCGCTCTCCGTTCAACACAACACGGAGAGTTAAATTGGTCACAACCGATTTGATGGTGACAACGTAATTAGTCGGTCAAACAAAATAATGCCTGTTTGTGAATCTACATTTACGTTGTCAGCGCTTCCTGGTCGCGGATCTACAGTCGCGGATCTACAGTCGCGGATCCGCGATCTCTACATTTACGTTGTCAGCGCTTCCTGGTCGCGGATCTACAGTCGCGGATCTACAGTCGCGGATCCGCGATCTTTGGACATCGCATAAATTCTGACATGTATGCTGGGGCCAAGCCCTATACTAGGGGACCTAGTCTGGTTTACATTTGAATAAGCAAATGTGTGAGGATACCAGCTTCTAAAGCTACAAAATAAAAAGAAATCAGTGCTACTGTATGCATATGTTGGCAGTTAACATACATTTTTAATATTCAAGCCCATTGCTATACATTTCCCATAGGAAAGGTTAGTTAGGCCAATTATTTTATATTTTTATGAAACTCTAAAAATACCAGGATATGTATCTCTTAGTTATAACAGCATTGTGCTGTAATCATATACAAAATAAATCGATAAATAATCACTCAGAAATCAATAAATTGACACCACTAGTGATCTTCATGTATCCTTTTGGAATGAAGTTCTTCAATTATAATATAAACTAAAACACAGGTTCTACTCTACTCTACAAGACCTTCATCTTGACACATTGTTTTGTCCATTAATGCAATGATCTTTTATGTGTCACAGCGGACAGAGTGGTGGGCCTTGAGACCATAGCCAAGATGTCAGACAGCTCCATGCCTAGCGCCTCCAAAACCAAGAAGGGAATGTTCCGGACCGTGGGGCAGCTCTACAAGGAGTCTCTGGCCAAACTCATGACTACTCTGCACAACACCCAGCCCAACTTTGTCAGATGCATCATCCCCAACCACGAGAAGAGGGTAAAGAAACGTGCCCCATTGAAAAGCCACATTATCCGATTGAATTCTGCTTCATCCAATTCAGTCTAATCCAATTTTCACTTTATTGTTTGTATTTGTTTTGTATACCAATGTAATAAACATGAAATCCTGGACTCCTCAGGCAGGGAAGCTAGATGCCCATCTGGTCCTGGAACAGCTGAGGTGTAACGGTGTGTTGGAGGGGATCCGTATCTGCCGACAAGGATTCCCCAACCGAATCGTCTTCCAGGAGTTCCGTCAGCGGTGAGTGGGATCTGATGTGATTGGTTGGCCTTAAAAAGCAACAGAATGCATAATGTGCAAAAGACATTCAAATTAAGTTTAGAAAATGTGTGTAAACCTTTCTCACCGTATCTAGAAAATGTGCTAAATCATGCTCTATCTCTGCCGCCTTCCTGCTTCACAGTTATGAGATCCTGGCTGCTAGTTCTATTCCCAAAGGTTTTATGGATGGAAAACAAGCCTGCTGCCTCATGGTAAACTGCTGCGTTCCAAAATTCCCAAACTTGTTGATCAACACAAAATTCAGCTTCCAATGCAGTCACATTTTTCTCCACGTGCAGGTATCATACCCTATATGAGCCATCAACACCTCCTCTTCCTTATTGATTCCCTTTCTATTTAGATCAAGCACCTGGACCTGGACCCCAACCTGTACAGGATTGGACAGAGTAAGATCTTCTTCCGCACTGGAGTGCTGGCCCAGTTGGAGGAGGAGAGAGATTTGAAGATCACTGTGGTCATCATCGCCTTCCAGTCCCAGGCCAGAGGGTTCCTGGCCAGAAAGTATGCATATAAAGACTCACTCTGCCCTATAATACATTGTGTAGTTTCTGATGCATTCTGCTTCTTACCAGTAGTCCTCGCAGGGTCTGTATGTCTTATTCTTTTAGACAGAATCTTGGTCCTTTTTGATTGACATTTATAGGAAGGCTTTAATAACTTTTTTGTACTCTTTTTCTATCGATATAAAAAATTGTACATTATATGTTGTATAATGCATCGTACATTTTCTCTCCAGGGCTTAAGATTGAGAATCAGGCAGTGATTGTACTGTTGTATTTTTAAAGGGCATTTGCTAAGAGGCAACAGCAGCTGACAGCCATGAAGGTGATCCAGAGGAACTGTGCTGCCTACCTCAAACTCAGGAACTGGCAGTGGTGGAGACTCTTCACCAAGGTCCGATAACGCACATCATTATGCACATATTTGCAATTGAAAACATAATACAGTTTGTATTTGGGGCTTATTCAATATTTTTTTTAATGTAATCTGAGAAATTATTCTTAATGTGATTTGTAATATATGTGATATGTAATATTGCCCATCCTCCTGACCTACAGGTCAAGCCTCTGCTGCAAGTAACCCGCCAGGAGGAAGAGATGGGTCTGAAAGAGGAGGAGTTGGTGAGAGCCAAAGAAGTTGCTGTCAAGTTTGAATCTGAGCTGAAGGAGATCAGCTTGAAACACACAACGGTAAAGGACAAAATCTGTACACTAGTCTTCATTTTCTTTCTTTTCTTTCACTTGATGTCACAGCTCCTATCTGAGGCAGTTTTGGGGGTGTAGTTGAATTGGGGATGTTGAATGGCATGAGTGAAAGCAAGCCGATTTGAATTCATTCCTATTTTATACAGAACACCAGCAGAACCACAGAGTACAGAACAACCATACGGTTCTATTGAAGATGAAGCCCTACTGTATCTTTTCATGTCTATCTGCTCCAGGTGTTGGAGGAGAGGAATGCACTGCAGGAGCAGCTTCAGGCAGAGACAGAGCTGTATGCCGAGGCAGAGGAGATGAGGGTTCGCCTGGCTGCTAAGAAGCAGGAGTTGGAGGAGATCCTCCATGAGATGGAGGCGAGGCTGGAGGAAGAGGAAGACCGTGCTCAGGCACTGCTGATGGATAAGAAGAAGATGCAACAGCAGATGCAGGTCTAGCTATCTTTTTCTTATATGTTGTAGTGGGGTTATTTTTTATCTTTGTTTGTGGGAATTATTACTTCCTTACCTACCTTAGGCACCAAAGGCACTTTAAATTCAGTTTGAGAGGAACTGCAATAGAAAATATATATTTTCTATGCTCAGTTATGTATGGCCTGACAAAGTAATGAAACAGCAGTAGAAAAAGTATTATTTTCTTGTAGGATTTGGAGGAACATTTGGAAGAGGAGGAAGATGCCCGTCAAAAGCTGCAGCTGGAGAAGGTTACTTGTGAGGGCAAGATCAAAAAGCTGGAAGATGACGTCCTGGTGATGGAGGACCAAAACAACAAGCTGCTGAAGGTAAGCATGGGGATACAGTGTAGATAGGGAGGCTTTATTATAACGTCACTCACTAAAGCTGATGTATATGATTATCACAAATAATCCTTTGTTGTCAAGCACTCTCAAGGATTCTTATGTCAAGTCAGTTCATCTCCATTACTTAGTAAGAGTTACTGTGTCAAAAAAACAACAACATAATTTTCAGCAAATGGAACGTGTTGGTGACTTTGTTTTTCTGTAGGAGAGGAAGCTGATGGAGGAAAGGATTGCAGACTTCAGCACCAACCTGGCTGAGGAAGAGGAGAAGTCTAAGAACCTGACCAAGCTCAAGAATAAACACGAGTCCATGATCTCGGACCTAGAGGGTAATCATCTTTTATGCATTTTAGTGCATTAAGGAAGCTGAAAACTCCCCTGGAACCTAAGCACATTTATTACCAATATCACAATCGGGGCCCATATTCTGTCCAGCCTCACTGAGTCACTTATTCTTGAATTTATTCTGATATTAAATTAATGTTAACTAGTATCTGTCTGCTGTCTTTTATAGTCCGCTTGAAGAAGGAGGAGAAGGGTCGTCAGGAGCTGGACAAGGTTAAGCGTAAGCTGGAGGCAGAGTCTAATGATCTACAGGACCAGATAGCTGACCTGCAAGCCCAGATTGCTGAACTCAAAGCCCAGCTTGCCAAGAAGGAAGAGGAGCTACAGAACGCTTTGGCTAGGTGAGGTCTAACTTGAGTCATAAATACTTTTACCTCCTGCTTAATTACTTAAATAGTATCCCCTTATTTTTTTCCTGAATCCACAAACCCAAGCAACTCTAGGTAGTCATTTAGTATCTGAAGCAGAACAGCACCCCCTGCAGACCAACCCTTAAACAGCACTTCTCAGATACTTTTTCTGTCATACTTACCAGCATTGTCGATACATTCTTTCATTCTCCAGGCTAGAAGACGAGACAGCCCAGAAGAACAATGCTCTGAAGAAGATCAGAGAGCTGGAGGGACACATCTCTGACCTGCAGGAGGATTTGGACTCTGAGCGAGCAGCCAGGAACAAGGCAGAGAAGACCAAGAGGGACCTCGGGGAGGAGCTGGAGGCCCTCAAGTCTGAGCTGGAGGACACCCTAGACAGCACTGCCACCCAGCAGGAATTGAGGTAGGTCAAATTGTTTTGAAGCTATTTGAAAAGTATTTTTATTTATATTTGAATGCATTTAGCCAATGTTCCTATCCACAGTAACTTCCAATGAGTGCAATAGTAGAATACAATATCCCTGTGTTTTTTGAATGTATGATAGAGAGGTGCTAGGTAAAGAAATAAGAGCCAGGCAGAATTTTTTTTATATTTGTCCAGTACAAATCTGCCTAATCCATCCATCCATCCACTCATCCTCCCTGCAGAGCCAAGCGAGAGCAGGAGGTGACCCTGCTGAAGAGGGCCATGGACGAGGAGAACCGGACCCATGAGGCCCAGGTCCAGGAGATGAGACAGAAACACACCCAGGCTGTGGAGGAGCTCACCGAGCAGTTGGAGCAGTCCAAACGGGTAGGCATCCACTATTTCACACACTGCTGTAAATAATGTATTATAGCCTCTTCACCACAACCATTGTATCTCAACATCAGGTATCTGCTCTAGATCTACACCGGGTCATTTCTAGTTTGGCTTGTTTTTTTTTAAAGATGATATTGTTTCTTCCGTCTGAATGACAAACATCCCCAGGCTTGACTTTCTAATGTACAATATATTGCCATTCATAGGATATTGATTGCTGCTTTCTTCCCTTCAGGTGAAGTCAAACCTGGAGAAGGCTAAACAAGCCCTGGAGAAGGAGACGTCAGAATTATCTGTGGAGGTGCGCTCATTGACCCAGGCCAAGCAAGATGTGGAGCACAAGAGGAAGAAGGTGGAAGGTCAGCTGACCGACCTGCAGTCACGCTTCAATGACAGCGAGAAGCAGAAGGCGGAGCTGGGAGAGCGCTGCTCCAAGATTACTGTAAGTGACGATCAGTCCACCAATAAAGATTTACACTGCAAGCAAAAAGTGTGTAATTTCATGAAGCTACTTACAACCACACTTGAGCTAAAAATGAGTGCCTTCTGACTGAAGTGTTATCAGAGACCCCAACCTTCATTTCTGTCTCCATGCAGGTTGAACTGGAGAGTGTGACTAATCTACTGAATGAAGCAGAGGGCAAGAACATCAAACTGAGCAAAGATGTTTCTAGCCTCACCTCTCAAGTCCAAGACACACAGGTAATGGAAACAATCTATTTTATAATACCACTTAATAAAGTCCAAATGTAACCTTTCATGTGACACTTACTGGAATTAAAGTATTGATCTTTGACCTGGTGTGCTGCTATAGGAGCTGCTGGCTGAAGAGACACGTCAGAAGCTTCAGTTCTCCGCCAAGCTGCGGCAGGCAGAGGATGACAAGAACAGCCTGCAGGAGCAGCTTGAGGAGGAGATTGAGGCCAAGAGGAATGTGGAGAGACACGTCTCCACTCTCAACATCCAGGTCAGAGGTCACACCAGAGGCTCACTAAGTTCAGGGGACGTTTAGCAACATAGTCATCAAATATTATGCAGAGAAAAATAGAAAAGAAACCAGAGAGCGAGTGAGTGAGTTTTGTTTACTGTAGGTGAGATGCCAGTGGGAGGTGTCCAGAAGTTAGTTTAGACCTTGGAACATGAAGACAAACAAATGGTGTCTCAACAAACCTCTGTCCACAGCTGTCAGACTCCAAGAAGAAGATGGAAGAACTGTCAGGCAACATCGAGCTGCTGGAAGAGGGCAAGAAACGTCTGCAGAGAGATTTGGAAGCGGCCAACAACCAGTTTGAGGAGAAGGCCTCGGCCTACGACAAGATGGAGAAGACCAAAAACCGTCTGCAGCAGGAGCTGGAGGACATATTAATGGACCTGGACAACCAGAGGCAGAATGTGTCAAACCTGGAGAAGAAGCAAAAGAAGTTTGATCAGGTTAGTTGAATCAGGGATATCGGAAGATTGTTAACACATTTAGCGATAATTGTGATTCTTTGTTTCAGGAAACAAATGTTTTGTGACTTTCACTAGTAGAATAATATCACCACATTATGACAATATCATCATTTGGCTAAATGACAACAATATCACTGTAGAAAAACAAAGAAAACAAAGAAATTGAGTATCATTCCAAAGTGACACCTACTATGATTGATATCACAATATTAAAACACATTTTGATACTTAAAATAGCAAAAGGTTTTAAACTTTAGTTGGAAAAGTGGTAACACTTTTACATACCAGATCCTCTACACAGAATTTTAGAATCCTACTTTATTTCTACTTTATTTTCAAGATGTTGATTGATGAACTTGAGGTAATGTCACATTTTAGAATGGAATTCTGTCATTGTCACATAAATCATTCATCCATGGTTCTCCGTCCTCTCTCACCTCTAGATGCTGGCTGAGGAGAAGAGCATCTCCAGTAAATATGCAGAAGAGCGAGACCGTGCCGAAGCCGAGGCCAGAGAGAAGGAGACCAAGGCTCTGTCCCTGGCCAGGGCTCTGGAGGAGGCCCAGGACTCAAGGGAGGAGCTGGAGAGAGCCAACAAGACCCTGAGGATGGAGATGGAGGACCTGGTCAGCTCCAAGGATGATGTGGGCAAGAATGTGAGTCTTTGAATATCTCTTTTGTCATTTTATCCAAAGGTCTTGACATTTTTAAGCTGGTTTGTTAAACATTACAACACAGTAATGCTTTATTAGACACAACCAGAACTCCTATACTGTATTAGGTCCTCAACAGCCGTTGTTATATTGAAGGTGCTATGTGTAGTACTTCTACATCAATATAGAAGGTACTTCTACTTCAATAAATCATTACCATTACAATTCAGACATTTGTATAATTACCATAAATAATCAAGACCACAGTCAAAATGACAGGCAGACTCTATACTGTTCGCCTTTACACTGCATTTTACAGTGTGTGCCACCAGGTTGGATTTCATAGGGAGACTGCTTTATGGCACAGTACAGGAAGAGGGTCGCTGATCCTCCAGTGCAAAAGGAGCTAAAGCTTTCAGAGAAAACTTCCAACAAAAAATCACTTGCAACATGTTTATCATCTTCAATAAAGTGGAAGAGAAAACAAACATGGATTGATGGCAGGGGGAAGCAACATGGTTTATGGGAAATGTGGTCTTAAGTTAGAGAAACACTAGCACTAACAATACCACAATACCAAGATAGAGGCTACCACTATGTTCTCATTTGTTTACGATAATTATACCAAGGCGTCACAATTAATTTGACAATGATATATTGATGTTTAAAAATGCCATAGTGAGCCTACTAGGTTTGACCATTTAAAAGACCAAATAGGCCTTTACACACAATGTTAACTTGATTATTCCTATAGGTCCACGAGCTGGAGAAGTCCAAGCGAGGCCTGGAGGCCCAGGTGGAGGAGATGAAGACCCAGCTGGAGGAGCTGGAGGACGAGCTGCAGGCGGCTGAGGATGCCAAGCTACGCCTGGAGGTCAACATGCAGGCCCTCAAAGCCCAGTTTGAGAGGGACCTCCTGGGACGTGACGAAATGGGAGAGGAGAAGAAGAGACAGCTTGTCAAGCAGGTGGAAAACTCACATTCAGTTTTGTGTTGACGCACAAACCACAACTTTCTTTTTTCATTTATCTAAAAAAAAAAACTTGCCCTCTTTATGATGTGTCCTCGTAGAATGTTGCACCGGCGATATTCAGGATCTAATACAATATACAATTCAGGTGCGCGAGTTGGAGACTGAGTTGGAGGATGAGCGGAAGCAGAGAGCCTCAGCGGCAGCAGCCAAGAAGAAGTTGGAGACCGACATGAAGGACCTGGAGGGACAGATCGAGACCGCTAATAAGGGACGAGATGAGGCCATCAAGCAGCTCCGCAAGCTCCAGGTGAGAAGGACTGAACCAGAGCAAGGAAATAAAACAGTGGCAGATTCAGCGCGAGGCTATATATGTTTCCTTCTTTCGGCATGCATGTGAAGATTGACTGCACCAACCATCAAATTTCTGGCATAAGTAAATGTTTCTCTCTCTCTCTCTCTTTCTCCCGCCAGGCCCAGATGAAGGACTTCCAGAGGGAGCTGGAAGATGCCCGCGCTGCCAGGGAGGAGGTGCTGACTACTGCAAAGGAGAGCGAGAAGAAGGCCAAGGGTCTGGAAGCTGAGCTCATGCAGATCCAGGAGGTAACATAGTCCGAATTACTGTAAATAAGTCCGAAACCTTGTTGCGAAGTAGAGGCCTGAGATAACCGATGTGTTTCCAACCCGTTTGCAGGACCTGGCTGCCGCTGATAGAGCACGGAAGCAGGCAGAGGCTGAAAGAGATGAGCTGTCTGACGAACTGGCTAGCAATGCCTCCGGAAAGTGTGTGGAGACTTTAATCTGTTGATGGCAGCACACTTACTGCTTTGTCTCCACAGTGATATGAATGCAGAATCACAACGATTATTCCGTTTGATTCCTACCGTGGCTGTGCTCCTTGTGCGCAGGTCAGCTTTGGCAGACGAGAAACGTCGTCTGGAAGGTAAGATCTCCCAGCTAGAGGAGGAGCTGGAGGAGGAGCAGAGCAACATGGAGATCCTCAACGACAGGCTGAGGAAGAGCACACAGCAGGTGATGTGACCGCAGCAGCTACGCGGGGCTCAAGAGAATATGAACATATCAACATTTTCTTACTCATCCACCCATTTAAAATGTCTCATATCCTGACTGAATATTCACCACAATTCAAGAACTGAATTGGCCCAAACACAAGTGAAAAACATACGAGCAATCATTTAACAGGATGGCGACTTGCAGGAGGCGGGCCGACTTCATTTGGAAATTTGGAAAGCTTTGGAAACTGTTTCGTTATGATCAGTGGTGGAAGAAGTACTCAGATCCTTTACTTAAGTAAAAGTACCAATACAGCAATGTAAAAATACTCCATTACAAGTAAAAGTCCTCCATCAAAAATCCTACTTAATTAAAAGTACATAAGTATTAGCAGGGAAATGTAGTTAAAGTATTAAAGTAAAAGTAGTGGTTTGGTCCCTATTTGGTGGAGCTGTGAACAACTCAGACATCTGAAATGTGACCCCGACTACACACTGCTTTTTGGAAGACGTCAAAAGACCAAAAGGTTGGAAACCACTGGTTTAATCTTTAACAATGTGTCGTATTTTAAAAGCTTGTTTTATTATCCATTGTGTCAAATCTTCATCTGAAAAGTAACTAGTAACTAAAGCTGTCAGATAAATGTAGTGGAGTAGAAAGTACAATATTTCCCTCTGAAATGTAGTGGAGTGGAATTATAAAGTAGCTTAAAATAGAAATACTCAAGTAAAGTACAAGTACCTCAAAATTGTACTTAAGTACAGTACTTGAGTAAATGTACTTTGTTACTTTCCACCACTGGTTATGATAGCAGAAAGATATTTAGTTCCCTATTTCACAAAACAATGCAGGTAGCAGCTAGGACATCGCCTCAACTTGTAGAGGTTTTGGTACCGGCTGTCCTATCAGTTCAACATCAAACTGTTTGCTGGGATAAGTTTCTCAATATTGACAACATTTCCCCTCACACATCCCTCCCTTCGTTCCCCCCTTCACAACATGCATTCCCTCCACAGGTGGACCAGCTGAACGCCGAGCTGCAGACGGAGCGTGGCACCTCCCAGAAGAACGAGAGTGCTCGGCAGCAGATGGAGCGCCAGAACAAGGAGTTGAAGGCCAAGCTCCAAGAGATGGAGAACCAGGTCAAGTCCAAGTTCAAGTCCTCCATCTCTGCCCTCGAGGCCAAGGTGGCCCAGCTCGAGGAGCAGCTGGAGCAGGAGAGCAGGTCAGGCAACAGTTATGGCCGTTATTATATGCCATATTTTGTGAGAGAGTGGGCTGTGTAGGATTGAAATGAAGGCGGTATCAGGGAATCAAATGAGGCTTGTCCAGTTTTTTTTACCTGTTGTAGGTCGAGTCTATTCTAGCCTTTCCTGCCTTCATATTCTATCAACATATGAACATCTTTTCACACAGTTGTTACTTAACGGGGTGAATGAATATCTCCTAGAAATTAAAATATATATATATGATTTTCTCAACGTTATACTCATGCGGGAAGGGACCTAGCCTCCCAAAACAGGACTGAGATGACATTAAGGGCTCCAGTAATGACTAAATTATCAACCGTATCATCAAAAACAGTACAAACTACCTATTTTATTCTAGACATACGTCAATATTCAAGCATCAGTTAGTGAAAATAGTCTTTGCTTCCATTTTCCACCTTTGAATTATCCCTTTTATCCTGAATCCCATGTTGAACTCCTTGTCCGTCTTCATCCAGGGAGAAGCAGGCAAGTGCCAAGGGTATGCGTCAGAAGGACAAGAAGCTAAAAGACCTGATAATCCAGGTGGAAGACGAAAGGAAACAGGCCGAGCAGTACAAAGACCAGGTATGTACAGGAAACGCACCCATGCACCGACATACACAAACGTGAGCTCATAACAATATGTATGTCACTCTCAGACACATTACAGTACCTGCTGTTGCTGTAAACATCCAAATCACTTTGTACATACATGTTATACATAATTTTTGATGGTAAATTGAAGTGATACAGAAGCAAACAATCGCATTGTCTTTTAATGATGACTATTTTAATTGGGTGTGTGTGTTGGACGGTTATTTGGGGTCCAGTGGGATGCCCTGCATGATGCCAGTGTGCCATAGGAATACATGAACACGAGATATCAAGACAGTACTGTGCATTCCCACTGCGCTTCACTCCCCAGGCGGACAAGGCCAACGCTCGTATGAAACAGCTGAAGCGGCAGCTAGAGGAGTCGGAGGAGGAGTCCCAGCGTGCCACCGCCGCCCGCAGGAAGCTGCAGCGGGAGCTGGATGAAGCCACTGAGACCAGCGACGGCCTGAGCCGCGAGGTCAACTCTCTCAAGAGCAAACTCAGGTAACACAAAGGGTCAAGGAGTTTCTCTCTCTGTGTGTTTGTGTGTGTCTCTCTCATCGTTCTCATCATCACCATCACCCTTTATTCCTATGAAATGCACATGTGCACTCCAAAAGGGCACAGACGCATACTGTCAACAATACAAATGAATTGATTTGATTTATCTTTCAGGTACATAAATGCATGTGTGTGGATGTTTTAACACAAATACTGTACATCTTTTCACACAACATAAATCAAGTCGAATCAGTCAAAAGTGCTCATGTCACCTGAAAGTGTTAAAGAGCACCCACCCATAGCGTGACCAACCGT
The DNA here is from genome assembly GCA_900683385.1 of Anoplogaster cornuta. NCBI lineage: Eukaryota > Metazoa > Chordata > Actinopteri > Trachichthyiformes > Anoplogasteridae > Anoplogaster > Anoplogaster cornuta. The sequence goes on from CABFOP010080399.1 coordinate 11,883, forward strand.
TTTGAGCACAAGCAAAACAACCATGTCCATCTTTATTACAGAGGCAACCCTGAACCCAAGGAGTAACGCAGCAGGTACCTCTGCGCCTGGTTCTCCCATCACCATTGCTTATTAACTTCCCATAACTTTTCATTCTTAATCCTGTCATTTCCTAAGCATAACAGAGGGAAATATGGTTCATCGGCCACCAGTGAATTCCTTGAAAATGTTAGGTAGAGAAAAATAACGCTATACGCTTATATTACGGCAACTTCTACATGGTGACCATATTTTTCTCAGCGCTTGGTTTAGTTGCCATAAACCAAACTCATTTTCCTGGGCTAGGAGTCAAATGAGTGAGAAAGATAACTGGCGTGCTTAACCTCATACATTCTGCGTTTCATAGATTCTCCTTATGGTGTGAGTCACGCAAGCTGCTTCCAAGCAAAACTCCTCAATTCTCATCGATGTGATGGTATGTTTTTTGTGTTTGTATTTGTTTCGCTGTTTTCGTCTGTGTTGTCTCTGTGTGTCTCCGTGTGGCGTTTTAGGCGCGGAAATGAGCCTTCCTTCAGCAGCGCACCTCGGCGTATGGGAGGAGGAGGCCGAAGGGGGGTGCTGGATGATGATGAGGAGGACGCAGACTCCCAAGGGGACTTCAATGGAACCAAGTCCGTGGAGTAGGGGGAAGGAAACTAGATTTCGGTATTACCTACCAGGCAGATCTGACCTTTAAGCAGAGAACAACTTCAAAACCTGATAGCCTATGTAGTTCTTCCATATCACTTCAAAACTTATTTTTTTCTTTCCAATTCCAGTAGTGTATTGATCTGTCTTGTTTCAGAGCACCTTTTCCTTGACACAAAAAAAGTCAAAAGGACTTAAGAATATCAACTAGGGGAGTTGTTTTGGTGCCTCTGATGATTTGTGTGATTTGCTGTTCTTTTTTACACTGTTTTGTACTGCACTGAATGACTGATACTGTACCCGCAAATAAGGTGCATCTAATTATATGACTCCTACCACTCTTACCGGTCAGAAAAGCTATGTATCTCCATAATAAGTCACTTTAGAACTTTAAGCAGAGACATCATGTGAATCTATTGGTCTATTTCTTTTTTTCTTCTTCAATTACGAGTCCTGTTGCCTGTGACTGCTGTCAGCGTTTTGGAACAGCATTGAAGTGGTTTATCAGATTGGATATGTAGAAAGATATTTCCATGCCCAAACTGCTTCCAGTCAGTGCTGCTGTTTGTGCCATTATCAAGAGTGTACTCAGCTACAAATTTGTGTGTAGTCCAAATATATGGCTTATAAAATATGAATTGATAAACATTATTGAAGAAGAGTCGCAACTGGAGCAACTCCTCAGTTAGCTGTTAAAAGTCACCATTATATATTATTTCTACCTTTCTTGTGACCATAATTTTTTAGACTCAAATCCAGTAATGATGTTGGATAGGTTTTAGGGTGTTCCTTAAGAATGCAAGTAATTACTGTGAAGCACTCTTAAGGCCCATTCATGTTTCTATCCACTTCGATTTACATTTGTTTAAAAAAAATCACCGGGTCACCCTAAATCAATGTATTCTCCCATTCTCTACTCTTGTATGTAATCAATTGATGTTTACATGACACCATTTGTATCTAACTGTTGAACCACTTGCACAAGAAATAAAGATTTTTGGATTTTCGCCCAATGTTTCTGTCTTTCTCAATAATTTCAATGATCACACTGCACAATCACATCAGGACATACTTTTAATCTGCTCAGTTCAATACAAAAACTACTGCAAACCAGCAGGATAAAAGATAGGTACAGTACCTTAGGCACATAGTTTGAGTCCAAACACAGAAGTAGTTGAAGAGGTGTTAAATACCACACCCAATACACAGTGGTCATGAGGAATTACACAGGAAAGAGAAGCAGGTATTCAGTTTTTCAAATTAATAACCCATGTCTTAAGTCCTACACACAAACTGCTTAGTAGAACATTACAGGATACTCTGATGACTGCTGTGTTAGGTGACACTTAGATACGTACTGTAACGTTTGCTTATGGAGCCTCTGGAGTGCAGTACTGTAGTGAGAACTTGAGGTTAAGCAGAAACACTTTGGGGATAAGCAACAGTCTACAGTTAAATGTGGCTCATTCTCAACACTTTACACTAAAAGGCAGGATAAGTGGTATTACAATAGAGGTCCGATATCCCTAGAGAAATATACTATGAACTGTGCTTATCTTAGACCTCTGTTAAAATCTATTATTGCTATTTGTTGTTTTTAATCTCTTCCAGCTTATATAAGCTTGATGGTGGACAGGAGGTCCACCAAACATAATACTATACATTCAGTGGTGCACATGCGCCAATCTAACTTCCTTACACATCAACTAAAAAGTAGTCATATCATAGTATCAAAGTTCTTAGTAAATCGAACAAGATCACAACTCATGAAAACACAAAATGAAACCATTTCTCCAAATCCTAAATGTTCATAAACCTTGCCAATCAGACTGGTGACTGATGGTCTGCTGAAGTACTTAAGTATGTGTAATGACAGGGAGGACATGAGGTCAAATTTGAAATCCTACTGAGGGAGGTTTGCCTGCTAGCCTGAAATAATGGGCCATTCCCTTGTTTCTATATGCCGGGCAGATTCATTATTTTGGTATTGTAAAAACTAATTGACTCAGGTCAGTTATGGAATTACGGCAAAGCAAGGCCAAGATTAAGGAAGTAGCAACATTGCTGAAGGCAGCAATGGCTAAAATATTATTAGCCAGCATAAGCTCCAATCTAGTTTTCCCTAGTATTTTTTATAGCAGTGGAGGCACGGTCATATTGATTCTGGGGTTCTTAGAAAAATTATGTTTTTTGACTTTGTCCTAGGAAAAGCTTCTTCAAATTTATTAGATTACTTGAGCAAGTTTGTATGTTTGGTATAAGGTACTTCACCATTCGAATATTATATATAATTCAGTGGTAATCATCATCTTCACATCTTCAGCAGTTCAATGTATGGTTCCACGTTCTCATAACTGGTAATGAGTTAATTGATCCAAGTGTTGCTAAGTACTTGATTGGTCCAGTCCCTAGTATTGACGGTCAATGCCTGCCAATTATGTTTCAATTTCATATCTTTGCACAATAAATAGTATACTAGTATACTTCATACATACATATATATTTTACCCCCTATTTTATATTTATATTCTTTATTGTAAATAGTGCCTCCTCTTTTACTGTAAATATTGTTGCTTTTTATTACCTCCGCCCAAGGACCCAAACACCCAAACGTGACAAATAATAAGTTCTTGAATCTTGAAAACTAACAGTTTTTATCTCAGTGGGTTTCAAAGCCTTTAGTGTACAGGGTATAGCCAGCCTTGTCACAAATCATTTCAAGAGTATGGTTTAAAAAAATAAAAATTGTTAGTATCCAGACCCTTGGCAAGGTTGATGAAGGAAAAAAAATCAAATCAAATAAATGTAACCCATTACTTTATCAGTTTTTAATAAATTATTTGTTCAGAAGAACCACTTTAGAAACAAAACCCAGGTTCTTGGTCTCAATACCAGTATCACTTCCCATGCCTGAAATGGAGTAAAACTGGCTCTTATTTGGATACGTATATCATCTATGGACAATTGTTTTTGCTGTGAACAATAAAGGTTTACACCCTCAACAGCCCTATCCCGCTTGATCTAACACAGCAGACAAATTAGTAACCATAGAAGGGGACATTTTTGGGGATAATACCCACCAGAGTACAGGTCAGGAGATGAAGGAGAGTGCACAGTGGTACACTCTCTCTGTAGGCTAGTATCATCTGTTATGATACTAGTCAGAGGCAGCAGAAGTCCATGCACTGATTATGTGGGATGTGGCTTTCTCAGTCAAAGAGTTCAGCGGGGCAATGATGAGAAGGGAAGGCAGCTCAGTTCAAAATCCCATTGCTGTAGTCTAATAAGGGGGGGGGTAGCTTTCTTTTGCTCTCATAGCAGGATCTTGACTCCTCCCTGTGGGGACTGGGCACCCTGGGAGACCCCTCTCGGAGGTGCCGGCCCAAACTCCAACCGCTTCACTAAACTGGAAGACAAGATGTAGCACGTGCACTCGTGAGCAACACTGCATGGCGCTGAAGTAAAAGTCTGAATGGGCCCTATGTAAAGAATGAAATCATGTTATATGAACAGTCCTAGAAAGATTGTTTAACTTATTTTGAGAGGAGATAAAAGAAAAAAAAAGCTTCCATGTAAATATTGTCGTAACCATAGGGACATCTTCTCCTATGTTAACAGTTCAGACTCTACCTGTCGTACTGTGGAGGCGGGCTCATGCTGTTGGCCCGGACCTCAGGGCCTCCTTCTAAACCCGAGGGAGTACCAAGGCCAGCCGGAAGTGTCGGCCTGTTGGTGGATGTGTCGTACACAAAGTCTCGACATGATGCCAATTTTGACTCCAAGTTCTGACAGGGACACCATAAAATAGTCATCAGTCAACTCATATATGCAATAACAGTTGTAATTGTTTAACATTTATAGACCATACAGTTCTGCAGAGTATCTACTCATATGTGCAGTAACGGTGTATATTTAATGCTCTTACTCCAACTTTTCTCAGCAGCTCCCCAACAATGTTGAGTGCAGATATTCTAGCCGATGTAGTGAGGGGAGTCCCTGTTAGGCCATCACCTAAAAACAGCACAATTATTACATCTTCCAATTAATTTTTGAACACCTATATGGACATTTACAAGCAAAATAAAAATGGCAGATTACAAATAGTGTATTTTTTTACCAGCCCCCTAACAAGAAATAGCTTTGAATTTTCTGAATCTGTCCCAACAATTTACATGATACAGTACATACATATGGTTATTATTGGGATTATTGGGATTCAAATATTATTTGCATTAGTTTGACGTAATGAGTAACCGCACTGCAAAAAGTTAAGTAATAATAGTGCTAGTAATAAGTAGCATACAAATAATAGTGCTTATTAAACTAGGAGTTGCACTATTATCATGATCAAACTATTTAGTCAAATGTTTATGTAGTTCTCAGGATAAACACAGTTAAAGCTTAACATTTAATCACACTTCATCGTAATAATCATAGTAGGGGTGAATATAAAGTTTATATTCACCTCGTCGGATACTGGATGCAGGGGGTGTTGCAAATGAGCTAACCGGTCTGGAGGGGGTGGCAGGGAGGGAGGGGTTGCCAGATGAAGGACGTGGGAGCTCGGTCCGATCTGCGTCTTTGCCCATGCTGCTGGACGGCCGTCGCTCCTTTTGTTTTACAGCGAGCTCCTGGCGAAGGTCTGCCCCAAATACAGAGCACAGATGCCACTATGCAACTCAGGTTTAAATGACAAAATCCAGTGTAATTTTTTTTAGAAGCACAACCCTGTTCATGTATGTATGTAATTTAAGTCTGTATACACAATATAGCTATATCAAATACAACTATGGATCAAACCACCAGGCCTAGGAACTGCAGAAATTAACCCAGCTGTCAAAATTCAGTCAGAATGGTTGTAATCAGCAATTTCTGTAAATTTAAGAAGTCTGCGTGTGCGTGCACGTGCCTTACCTCTGGCTTCGTCCTTGAGCCTCTGAACAGACTCAAGCAGATTCTCTTTCTCATCCAATTCACTCTCCAGAAAAGCATTTCTCTCAATGACATGGTTCATTCTCTGCTCAAAGTCTTCCAGAGACATGATGGTAGCCCTGGGAGACAGGAAGAGGAGATGGGCAAACAATAGGCAACACAAATAGGAGGATGGGTTAGTGTGTGTTTAGGTGTGTATAGGTGTGGTCAAAGTTAGCCACATGCTTGCTAAGTACTATGCAAACCACTAAACTGATTAATACTGTGATGTGATAGGACCTAAGACTGTTCAGATACTGACCTCTTGGCCCTCTCCAGATCATCATTGGACTGCTCTAACTCTCTGATATATTTCTGGAGGTGGTCTCTTACTGCTGTGGTCTCTGCCAGATCTCCCTCCAGGGTTGAGATATGCCTGAAAGCCTCAGAATGCTGTGCCTCAAACTTCTCCTGCAAAGACACAGCAAAGTGTTTAGAAATGAATTAAAATGAATTAGCAATTCCAGATTTGAAGTGTCACGGTAGGTTATAGCCAGTTCACACTAGCCGATAATTCGGTCAGCCGACGAGCTACAGCCAACAGCCAATGAGAGTGCAAGATGCGGGGGAAACCTGCCAGAGGGCTAGGAACTACTGTAGCTATTGCACACCACAATAAATTTACAGTTTGGCAGCTACCATTGCAAAAATATGTATCTCCTTGTGTATTGCGTAATTCCCTGTCTTGCATGGTATTGCATAATTTTCTGTATCTCGCGTGTTTTTGTGACAAAACGTAGTTTGGAGAACAGTTTGGAGAACAGACAGCCACGTCGGGGAGTCCTACTATATCTTGTAATGTGTGATCCCCGGTTGCCGATCAGTCATGTAGTTTGAAACCCACAACGACTTCAAGACTCCCTACACAGCGATCTGACAACTTTGTCCGTTGTGTAGTGGGCACGTGCCATTACTGGACACAGTTATCATGCAGTTTTTCCCCATCACTTAGTAAGAGGATCTGTGCATGTCTTGTAGACATTTGCAGAGACAAGTATCCTTTTCAATGTTCTTTCTCTATCTCCCGGTCCCTAGCTGTCCTTGAGCAATTAGGGTTTTTTAGCACAATCCTG